>PVIW01014063.1:0-24934 GCA_004026585.1 Noctilio leporinus | reverse complement strand
TTTCTTTCTTAGTTGTGTCTTGCCCTGGTTTTGGGATTAGAATAATATTGGCCTCATAGAATGAGTTTGGGAGTCTTCCCTCTTCCTGAATTTTTTGATATAGTTTGAGGAGGATAGGAGTTAGTTCTTCTTTAAATGTTTGGTAAAATTCACCTGTGTAGCCATCTGGTCCAGGGCTTTTGTGCTTTGGGAGATTTTGAATTACTTCTTGAATTTCACTAGTTGTTATTGGCCTATTGAGGCTTTCTGCTTCTTCTGGGTTCAGTTTTGGTAGATTATACCTTTTCAGAAATGTGTCCATTTCATCCAGGTTGTCATATTTTTTGTCATAGAGTTGTTTGTAGTAATTTCTTACAATCTTTTGTATTTCTGAGGTATCAGTTGTGATTTCCCCTCTTTCAGTTCTGATTCTGTTTATTTGGGTCCGTGTTAAAGTATGATGCTTGTTAAAGTATGCAAGATAATGCTGTTAGTTTGGTTTATAATTCAAGCATTAGCAAAAAACAAAATATGGTTGGTTCTGTAGTGAAGACTCACATTCAAGCATATTTAATTAAAAATGTTTTTTAAGATTTTATTTATTATTTTTAGAGAGAGGGGAAGGGAGAGAGAGGCAGAGAGGGAGGGAGACATGGTTGCCTTTCACCTGCCTCCAGCTAAGGACCTGGCTGGAGACCTGGCTTGCAACCTGGTTATGTGCCATGGCTGGGAATTGAACCAGCAAACTTTGGGTTCTCAGGTTGACACCTTATCCACTGTGCCATCAGCCAGGGCCCTCAAGTATATTTTAAAAGTACTTTCTAGGAGCTCACAGAAGGCTTAGATAAAATTGCATTGTTTGTAGACTTACAGTTTTGGAATACTTGTCTTCAGAAGTTTTCATCAGATGGTACGGTGGTTAAGAGTGTGATTTTTAGTGCCACATGGCCTAGATTCAAATCCTACCCTACCCACTTATTAAATATAATATATTGGACAAGTCTTATAGCCATAATTGTATTTACATCTCTGTGGATGAAAAAGGGGCTATATGCTGAACCTGACAAGCCCATGGGAGGCCTAAGTGGTGGCCTAAGAAACTCAGAGACACAAAGTAACCACAAAGGATGGTCTGAAATGAAAACTTCCAAACTAAAAGTAAGTTATGGCAGGCAGTCATGTTCTAGGCAGGTATCTTCTCTGACAAAGTTCAATCTTTAACTAAACTGAGCCTGTCTATTGTCATTTTGCATCTAGGATAGCATACCTTTGGAATATCAGGGTAATTTCTTGCTGCCATCCCCCTGAACCAGTCAGAGAAGAGACCACAAATCCCTTCATTGTTATTGTTATCATTAATTGTGACTGTTAATATCCTTTACCCACCTGTGTAAAAGAAGTATGTGTCTATTCCTTATACTTAGTATCCAGGCCTAGAAATTTTCCCACTTTGCTTTCTCCCACCTCCCTAATCTACCACCAATGAATTTTATGTAAACTTTTATGTATTCCACTTTGATTCTGATGTATAAAATAAGTGGTAAAACTGTCATTTTCTGGAACATTTGCTCAGTCTGTTGAGGTTTTCCTTCCCACAAATTGTCATCAGTTTGACTCAAATAAACTCATAAAAATTCTTACAAGTTTGGATGTTTCTCATATGGACACTTCTTTGTAAAATTGCGATAATAATACTTTTGAGGAATAAATGAACAATATAAATAAAACATCAGAAGACTGTCTAGCACATACTAAAACATAAATGTCAACAATTATTTCCTGGTAATAATAATCATTACTATATCCTGGTAAAAATTCAAATTTGTTGGTTAACAAATTGCAGTGGGCCTGTTTGGGATTCTTCCTTATATGCAGAGATCATCAATGACCTGCTTATTCTATTTGAGGAGATCCTAGTTTGCCTAAGTATACCTAATAACATTTCATAAGAAAAGAAAAATTAAGCAGCAAGGACTTGGTCCTCAAAGGGACAAGGAGGCAACCACTCAGGCCTGCACTGCCTGAGGGCCTGACTCGGTCTGGGTGCGAAGCCTCTGTGAGCCTGGGCTCACTGAATGTTGTTTCTGCCCAGGATTCTGAGATGGGGTAAGCAAGGCTCTTGCTTCTCCCTTCTTGTTCCTAGTAAATCTGGTTAGCTATCTGATCTTAGCTTTGGCCTTCAGCCTTAGACAAAACAGAAAATTGGAAGGTGTAATAGTATGGCTGAAACAGTGAGCTTTTCAAAATACATGTTCATTTACTTGTCTAATATTTACGCTGTTCTTAAATTGGCTACTTTTAAAAATGCATGATTTTAAATTACATAGTAGATTATTGAGGTACTTATCTAGCATTTAAAATGTAAATGTCAATTTTTTAAAAAAGGCAAAATGTAGTAGATTATTTTATGTGAACAGAAGTAGAATTACAGTATTTTTTATTTTTGCCTGCCTTGGATTTTGCAGTTTTAATCAATTTGGCATTTAAAAAATTACTGGGCTCTATTTGCTAAGAACTGTGTTTTGTTTATAGAGATTTTTAGGTGCAAATTATCTAGCCAGATGTTTAAACATTAACAGGAAACAAGTTAAATACAATTAACACAGTCTTCATTTATCAAGTAGTTAATTCTCAGCAGTAGGCCACATAATCAGGCTTTCAAGTTCTATAATATATATATAGATATAACTATTTAGATATCATAAAATAAAAGATACAAAAGTCTAATTCTGAAACTCTGTAAACTTTGTAAAATTAGGGAACATTCTATTCATTATTGATGGCTCCCCACATTTTGGATATTAACTCCCTTTGTGGTCACTGTCTTTTATGGTACTTACAAATGTATGGATTTTGCAAAAGATGTAATATTGCAATAGATACAATATTGCATTGTAATTTCTCACCAGGTGAATCATACCAATTATTATAGGCTTATGAATAAGAGAATAAGACAAGGTGAGCATGTGTGGGTTATACATAGGCATGCACACACCACACACAAATATAAAAATAAAATTGTATAATACTGCTTTTCAGTTGCTTAACTATAGCTCAGCTCATCTCTTACATAGTTACCTATAGCATTGCATTAATGCAGAGTGGTCTATTTTGATATATTTAATATGCTATAAGGTAAAGACTCCTAAAATAATTATTCTGGGAACTGCAAAGATCTTAAAATAGGTCTGGTTATGATAAATTTTCAAATGCTATTTTTAATTTTTATAAAAATTACAAAAGTAATATAAAATTATAGAAGGTTTGGGTTTGGATAACAAAGAGTGAAAATATCAGCTACAACTAAGCAAATTCATATTCCCTACTGTATATCACTGTATCTGTAGCAAAGTTATAACTAGATTTTTCTTTATTTCCCATTGTATCATAAATTTGGTACTTGATTTTTATATGCATTTACAAGGCAGGTTAAATATTCTGAGCTATATTACAAAGGCTTTGAGTTGTTAAATCTTCCTGAGAAAGAGCTTAAAAATAATTTGCTTTATTATAAGTCCCATTAGAGACTCAGGGAATCATTCCCTAATATTAGTTCTGAACTTCACTTTTAATAGGGTATTAAATGCAGCGCTATAGTGGAAATTGTTTTAAGCATCTGAAGTTTATGTTCAAATCTCCATTCTGACCACATGAAGAATTTGAGCTTAGTTATTATCATCTCCTCTAGTACTGTGTTTTTAAACATATTTGAGATATATCTGTGTATATGAAAAATACACATGTAGAGCCATGGGAGCAAGTTATGATCTATATGCCTTCCCTACAACGGGATCTAAACCTCACAGAGATTGATGGACAACTTTTCTTGGGCTTTTATATCTCTGTGATTTTATTTTGGGCAGGGAGATGCTTCTATTTCTTTTAATGAATGTATATGGAGTGCAACAGAAAGTAATGATTTAAGAGAGAGAAAAAGAGAACTTTGCAAGTGTGGATGAGAGCATTGGAGAGGAATAAAGCAATTTAAACCAATTATTAATATTTGCTTGACAACAATTTGCAAGTCTATTAATTATGGTGATAAGAAAAGGTTGATAACAAAAAGAGAGGGCAGGTGTTAAGGAGACAGGAAGGACACTCTAAGATTTTCCCCTGGTTCACATGGCTTCCATTATTCCTCTTTTGTTGCTTGTTACCATTTCTTTCTGGATACGAAGAGGGCAGTATCTTAAAATTATTTAGACACAATGAACTCAATGGAACAATAGTCTTAAAAATGTTCCATTTGCATTGCAGAACAATTACTGTATATAAATAAGAACCCACTTTTTAATCATAAGTTGCAAAATGCTGCTCAATACTGTTTATTTATTTAGCTTATTATCACCCCACCTGCCTATGTAAACTTGCCATTATTCTTAGTGTATCCTCAATAAATGAAAGCAGACTTCCTTCTTACTCTAATATTCAGGATCAAAGTGCAATCTAAATGTCAAAGATGGTGAGGGTGGTTGTTATTTCTACTATAAAGATCTCCCAATTTTCAAATGATAAAATATTTCTATAATACTATACCAAACCTCAGTTAGTTTACATTTCACCCTGTCTCTGCCAGTGAGGCAGCCTGACATGGGACCGCATCTTCAGACCCAGCCTGAGTTTGAATTCCAGCTCCACACCTAACCAACTGTGTGACCTTGGGCATACTGCTTCCTTCTTTTGTGCCTTTCTTTCTTTATCTGTAAGTTGATGACAATTATAGTAATTTCTTTATTCATGTTGTTATGAAGATTAAGTTACTTAACTTAGGCTAAGCACTTAGAACATATCTACTCTTTATAATTCGGTGGCTCTCAACTTTGGTGACACATTAGAATCACCTGGGGAGCTTGATCTCCAGGCAGCACACCTGACCTATTAAATAGGATTCTTTGGGAGATAGGGCCTTATAGTGGGAGTCATTAAAGCTCCTCAAGTGAGTCTAATGAGCAGCCAAACTTGGGAACCACTGGCATAAATGTAGGCTGTAATTATCCTGCTGATTAAATTATAAACTTCCTGAGGGCAGGCAGGATATTTCTTCTCTTTATACACTTTCCTCTGAGAGCATCCGGCTCAATTAAGGAAAATATGATTCTTTAGCTGTGCAAAGACCTTGCAGTCCTGCAGAGGTGCTAATTTTAAGCATTAATTGTTCCTTCCTCATTCATTTACACATGCTATATAGTTTTGAATTTTGATATACTGTGCTAAACACTGTAGACATATATTGTATGATTTGAAAATGCACTCTATGCTCCGAGGAGTTTATAATCTAGTGTGTGATGGGGAACATGAAAAATACAGCCAGGACCGTAATAAAAGGAAAATTAACCGTGTTTAAGTGTGAGGTTGCAACTGGGAAAACCTAGATGGAGCATGCAGCATGTTTGTTAGGAAGTGCTCTTAGGATCAAAAACTCTGTGTGTAATGGAGCGGGGAGAGAGTAGCACAGAGAAGCACGATTGAGCAGGAGAAGTAGTTAAACTGCAATGTATTCTTAACAAATCAACCCCGCAAGGAGCTTTGGGGCTGGGCTGCCCTTCAGAGTTGTTTAAGGTGGGCTGAAAGGGGTCAGGTTCTGTTCCTCTTTGTTGATCACTACCTGGATGCAACTGCTGGAAGAAGCTGGAGTGCTCCCCAAATAGAGCTGACAGCTCAGGGCACCTTCTGGTAGCGCTCCCAGATGGTGAGGGAGATACATTCTTCCTTCCTAACGTGGGTGTGGGTGGAGTATCACAACTTCCACCGCATTCAGTAAAAGAGGTTAACAACAACAAAAGAAGTGACCCTGACTCAAAAAAGAAAGAGGTCACATTTATTTAGGAGGAGAGAGAAGAGCCAGTGAGTGGTGAATTGGGGACTGCCGTTTCAACAGTGGATGCCATTGCAATTACTCAAAAACAAGATTTCAAGAGGCTGACATGAGGTGCAGAGTATTCCAGGTAAAGGAAAACATAGAGGTAAAGCAGGGGAAGTATGAAGTTTAGATTTGTGAGTTTAGCAGGCAATGATAAGCAGTTTAGGTTTAATTTGGTTGCCATTCAAGAACGGGGAGAAAAATGTACCAGTCTGTTTTAGAAAGATATTCTGGTAGCAATTTGGAACAATAAGAGGGTCAACGTTTGAAATTAGGCAGATTGGGGAGCAAGTTGATGCAACTGTCCACCAAGACTCAGCATAAGGAGGAAATGCCTAAGACAGGCAAAGAGCTGGGTGGATTTGAGATGCAGCATGGCTGTGGCACTGACAAGTTTGAGAGCTAAATCTTGACCTGTGTGTAAGAGGGATGGGTGGTCAGTAGGCAGGAGATAGCTCGAGTGACAAAAGGCATAGTGATGGAGAAGACGACTCAGAATTGAAAAGGGGGAGACACATGTGACCAAGGTTTAGAATAGAGCATTGGGAGGACGTAGGTAGATTGTTCAGACTGATTTGAACACTCTAATCTTGCATTGCTCTTGGGGGCCTTCCTGACAACATCTGGTCATTTTCTCCTGGCAATCTAGGAAAGCACCTCGATAGTCATGTTTGAGCACTGTCCTAGATGGTGCTAAGTGAACTTATGAAATAGTCAATGTTTGTTTTCACTTTCTAGCCATCTCTGTCATGCCCTCGTAATATTCCTCCTGCCTCCATCTTCCTTTCTTCCTGTCAAAACTGGTTATTTATACCACAGTGCTGGTTTCTCCAGTGACCTGTCATCCACTTCTGAAGTATCTATAGTTATAGAATTAAACTCTTAAGTCCTTTTTCTCATTTTCACCTAAGTGCTGTGGTCCTGCCGGGCCAGAGGAATGATAGATGGGGTAGGATTCGTAATGAAAAGACAGACACAAAAAAGCTGGGGTCAGGAGGACTGCCACTCGTGGTGACAGCACCACTTTATTGTTCACACAAAACTTATATAGGTTTTTCAAGCATTCAAGTCTATCTCCTAGTGAAATTATTTTGGCTGAAAGTACTTTTTCCCACAAGACATTTGCTTATTTCTTAGTAACTAATTATTATCACTTTCGAAGCATATTACTTATGTTATGTCTTTCACTACACAGCCATTATTTACTCTTGCTGAAGGTCAGCTTGTCCTCTAAACATGATGTGGAACTTTGTAATCATTGGAACTCTTCTCAGCCAAGCTGTTGACCTTTTGGCCATCAGCCAGCCTCGAAGCCCTGAATCTGGCCATGCCTTGACTCAGGGGGTCCTAACACCTAAGGACTTTTTTTTTTTTTTTTTTTTTTTTTAATTGCTTTTAGAGAGAGGAAAGGAGAGAGAGAAGTATCAATTGGTTGCCTTTGGCATGTGCCCAGCCTGGGATCAAATCCACAACCCTTTGGTTTTGGGACAATGCTCCAACCAACTGAGACACAGCAGCCAGAGTTCTAAGACTTTTTAAATGAATTTCAGTGAATGCTATTATTTGTTGTGTGTAAGATCACTCTTGACTTTTGAGAGCTGGCATTTTCAGGATTCAAACAGAATGGAAAAGTAAGTCATACTTGTAGCTTCTTAACCTTGGAAGGAGGCCCTAGAATGTTGTAAACTGTCTTCTAGGGACTTAGCATACTTTAATGTTGTTATAATTTAATTTTTCTCTTCTCTCACAGAAATGAAATGGATGAACTAATCACCCTGTAATTTGTCATAATGAA
Source organism: Noctilio leporinus (assembly GCA_004026585.1). NCBI lineage: Eukaryota > Metazoa > Chordata > Mammalia > Chiroptera > Noctilionidae > Noctilio > Noctilio leporinus. The sequence continues at coordinate 17,300 of PVIW01014063.1, read as the reverse complement.
AGAACCTTTCCTTCTTTATCTTACTGTGTATGGTGTTTCATTTAAGAAGAGTGTAAATGAGCTTTATTTTGAAATGAAATGTTCTGTGGTATCATTAGTTCCCAACCAGTCACTTTGTGAAGTCACAGAACTTTTTCTTCCCATTCTAAAACCTTGGAAGAAAATAATTGAGGTTTAGATACTTTGCTTCTCAAAGAAATTTTAATGTAGTGTTTATCTGATTTTAGTCTCCAAACATTTCTGAAAGGAAGGTAAATCAAGCTTGTTGGGAAGTTTCTAGTCTTACATCATCCAGCCCCCTATTATTTGAACTTCCTTCTGCAACATTGTCGGTCTGAGTGCTTTCCTGACTACAATTAGAACTCAACCTTGGCAACTCACTCTCCATGCTAGTTTCTCTCTTTCTTTCAATCTTTCTCATTCTTACCCTCCCCCTTTCCCTTTCATTTCTTTAACTTGCAGATTCAATGTAGCTCTTTGAAATGATTTATAGTTCATTCTATACACATGCATTATTGTGTGTTTCCAAGTAGCCAATCTTCCCCCTTTGTTAGTTAATGTTTACAAGAACCCTCTTGGAATAATGACTCACTGTGATAATTTATCACTCACCTGCCTCCAGTATCAGCAATGAGCTTATATTTGAGAATTTACCCTTCTCTGTGTCTTTAAAACAAACTCCATTCTCTGAGTGGTGAATATGATTCTATAACTGATCAATGGAAAAACACAAACCACTTTATTTATTATAAAGATAGATGTGTGCCACACTTCTCTGTTTTGCTGCAAGAAATGTTCTTTTATCTAAAGACCAAGGAAGCATAAACAAGACTCATTTAAGTTCCTTTAGAGATGCTTAATTAGTGCTTATATTAGAAGTCACAAAAGGATAATAAATAACTATTCTTTGAAAGAACTAGCTCACATAAGTACTTCTTTCATCTATTTTTATACCTGAGTTAAAAAAATAAAAATACTACTCTCTTTGCCCAGTAACAGAGTTAAGATGCTATGAAACTCTGAATTTGAATTCTGCATGTGACTGAACTTCTGGATAATGTTAGAAAGAGCCTTCTCCAAATGACTTCAGCCAAAGCTCACAATCATGAGGCGGGGAGGGGGTGCTGCCGTAGCTGCAGGTGATGAATTGTACCTGCACAGGTTTCAGGATGTTGGAGCTGAAGGGAGCCATGAAGGCAAGTTTCTTCAATCCAGACTTATTTTATGCAAAGAGTGGGTGTCATCCTGACTAAAGTGGTAAGGAAACTGACAATCTGAGTTAAATGACTTAGCCAAGGTCACTAGAAGGGGTCTGCAGTACCTGTCCTCTCCAACTCCCCCCCCCCGCCACCCCATAACTTGGTTCTTCACTCATGTATCCAGACGGTCTAAAAATAATGCTTGATACTTGAAAGGCCTGTGGATGAATTAAGGAGCACAGCCAAGGGAATTTAGAGTAGCAGTTGCCTTCCACCAAAGGCAACATTGCTTCATCTAATTTTGCTTGTTTTGTTTTGTGTTTTTTTTTTCTTTTTCTTTTTTTTTTTTTTGAATTTTATTGTTGTTGTATTACATCTATCCCCTTTTTGCTCCCCTCTGTTTTGTGTTTTGTTTTTTGAGAGTAAGCATATTAGAATGGTCAAGTACATAAATTCTGAAGTCAGAGTGACTGTGTTCAGAGTCCTGCGGTATGATCTTTAGCAAATTACTTCACTGTGCCTCCGTTTTCCTGCAACATAGAAAACAGAACATAAAAGATATCTTTGAGAATTGAATGAATTAACTCATGTAAAAGACTTAAAATAATACCTAGTAGGCGGTTAGCATTTAATATCTGTTAGCTATGCTATTGGGAATGGACAGTCAGTGGTGTAACTCACAGGACCCTCCCATGAGGCAAGTCTGTCTTTTCACAAGTACCTTGAAACAATGCAGAATCTGAAGACTTGCACCTTCGCATCCCTCTTTTCTCACATTCTGTATTAAACCTCAGATTTCTGCAACCACAGAAGTTTAACAGAAGCCTTGCAGAAATCTTGCAACCAGAGTGAATACAGCCATAGAATCTCATATTTGAAAATGGGACAGTGAGATGTACAGGAAATAGAGGCCTTACCACCCCCCAAATCCATTGTTGTAAGTGGCTCAACCACTCACTAGTCGCTGTCTTGGCAAAATTATTTAATCTCTCCTAATTTTAGTTTTCTTATCTATAAATTGGATAAAAATACTTCTTGTATTGAATAAATATGATAGTATACATATTTATTTATTTTTATTTTATTTTATTTTAAGTATGTTTTATCAATTATGCTATTATTTTTTTCCTTTGCTCCCCTCCACCCAGTACCCACCTTCCCTCCAGCAATCATCCCCTTAGTTCATGTCCATGGGTTGTGCATGTAAGTTCTTTGGCTTCACCCTCTCCTATGCTATTCTTAACATGCCTCCCCCCATCTATTTTGTTCCTATCAATTATGCTTTTTAATCCCTGCATCATTTCCTCATTCTTCCCTTTTCCTGCTCCCAGATGATAACCCTCCAAATGATCCCCATACCAATGATTCTCTTCCTATTCTGCTTGTTTGCTCAGTTTGATTTTAATTTTTAGATTCATTGGTTGATAGTTGTGAGTTTGTTGTCATTTTAATGTTCATAGTTTTGATCTTTTTCTGAAATAAGTCCCTTTAACATTTCATATAATAATGGCTTGGTGATGATGAACTCCTTGTCTGGGAAGTACTTTATCTGTCCTTCCATTCTAAATGATAGCTTTGCTGGATAGAGTAATCTTGGTTGTTGGTCCCTGCTTTTCATTCCTTTTAATACTTCTTACCAGCTCCTTCTTGTCTGCAGAGTTCCTTTTGAGAAATCAGCTGATAGTCTTATAGAAACCCCTTTGTAGTCAGCTCTCTTTTTTTCTTGCTGCTTTTAAGATTCTCTCTTTATCTTTAACCTGTGGCATTTCAATTATGATGTGTCTTGGTGTAGTCCTCTTTGGGTCTGGCTTCTTTGGGACACTCTGTGCTTCCTGGACTTGTATGTCTATTTTCTTTGACAAATCTGGGGAGTTTTCCTTCATTATTTTTTCCACATAAATTTTCAATTTCTTGCTCTTCTCTTCTCCTTCTGGCATCCCTATGATTTGGATATTGGTATGTTTTAAGTTGTCCCAGATGTTCCCAAACTTCTCCTTGATTTTTTTCAATTATTGTTTCTTCATTCTGAACTTGTTGACTGTTCATTTCTTCTTTATATTCCAAATTGTTGATTTGAACCCTGTTTTTCTTCCCTTCACCATTGGTTTTATGTGGATTTTCCTTCATTTCATTTAGTACAGCTATACTTCTTCCCTTATGCATTTGCCATACTCAATCATGTCTGTCAAGTCTGTGAGCATCATTATCACCAGTGTTTTGGACTCTGTGTCTGTTAGGTTGGCAGTCTTCTCGTCGCTTAGTTCTCCCATTGGAGCCTTGATTTGCTCTCTTTTGGGGGCCATACTTCTCTGTCTGCTATGTTTGCCTCTGTGTCTTAGTTTGTACAGGGTGGAGCCCTAAGCATTTGTCAGTGTGGGGTGACCCATTTCACCATGTTGTGGTACTGTGTGGGGGGAAGGGTCTAAAAGGGAATAATAGCTGCTTGCTCAGCACTCACCCCTTTCCAGGTACTTCTGTTCCCCACATGGGACTGAAGCCCCTCTAGCTGTTGCCCTGATAATGGTTCCCAGAGTGGGTGAGTTTGCAGATGTTCTAGGACCATGGCGGCCTCTAAACAAACAGACTCTGCTAAGAGACCAGCAGTTTATTCTGTAGCCCCAACACCCACTGGTTTTCACAATCAGAAGCAATGAGTCTTTATTTTCCCTGATGCTGGGACCATGAGCTTCCTGGTCTGGTCTGGGACTGGGCTAGCTCCCTACGTGTTCTTCCTGACTTTTGTACTGTGTGACTGCCCCTTCTGCTGGTCAGCACAGCCACTGCCTTGCTGCTTGTTGCTGCCGCCACCACCAGCACCAGTGCTTCGACACAGTCCTCCCCACCCTGGCTCCGCCCCTCCTACTTCTTATTATTACTTCTTTTTACCTTTGTTTGTTGAACTTCCATGCAATTTGATTTTATGGTAGTTCTGTTTTGTTTTTTTTTGTTTGTTTGTTAGTTTTGAGGTAGTTATATTCCTTCTTATGGTGTACAGAGGGATGCAAAATGTGTCTACCTACACCTCCATCTTGATAGTATACATATTTAAAGTACCAGATGTACCACAGGGAAGTGATAAATGATTCATTATTTTAATAATTATTATAGTAAGAAAAACTCAGGCTCCAAGGTGTTGGCAAGAACAAAATGCAAATTATCATGTAATGAATGATATCACTATTTTATTTACTTGTTTCTTCAGAAAGACAAGATAGATGGGTTGGGATTTTACATAACAAATACTATGAAGTATTTTGAGCCCTGGCTGGAGCTCAGTGGAAAGGTGTTAGCCTGTGAACCTAAAGGTTGCTCATTCGATTCCCATTTCAGAGCACATAACCAGGTTACAAGCCAGGTCTCCAGCCAGGTCCCCAAATGGAGGCAGGTGAAAGGCAACCATACATTGATGTTTCCCTCCCTCTTTGCCTCCCTCCCTTCTCCTCTCTCTAAAAATAATAACAATAAATAAAATCTTTAAAACAACAACAACAAAAAAATCTTTTTAGCCCTGGCTGGTGGCACAGTGGATGAGGTGCTGGCCTGCAAACCCAAAGGTTGCTGGTTTGATTCTCAGCCAGGGCACATAACCAGGTTGCAAGCCAGGTCTCCAGCCAGGTCCTTAGCTGGAAGCAGGTGAAAGGCAAGCATACATTGATGTTTCTCCCCCTCTCTGCCTCCCTCCCTTCCCCTTTCTCTAAAAATAATAAATAAAATGTTTTTTTAAAAAAAGTGTTTTGTCTCAGTAGCAACACCTTTGTTCTTGGAACTCTCAGTCCTTCATTCATAGGCTGCTTGTTAAAATGATTCCATGGCTTCAGAGACATATCTGATATCAAAGGTTCACTCTAACCAAGCTGCTTTTAGGAGGTTTTCAGTGTTTAAAAAGGAAGAAGGAAGGAAGAAGGGAGGTAAGGAAAACAGGGAGGAAGAGAGGGAGGAAGGAAGGAAGAGAGGGAGGAAGGGCAGGGAGAAAAGGATAGACAAGAAAAGATAGGAGCATGAAAAGAATAAGACATAATGAATATCAGGGACAATTTGAACTTATTTTCCCTTCTATTTGGAGCTTGCTGATTATGAAGGTTTTCAACTGCCTTTAGTGATAAAAATATGGTTGTCATCAATTCTATTATCCTCTAAGAGATATTCTAGTCAGGACTAGCCATACTAGCCACGGATAACAAACAATCCCAGAATCTCAGGACTTAAACCAACAACCAAAAGGTTATTTCTAACCCTGGTGGTGGCTCAGTGGATAGGTGCCTGCCTGTGAACCCAAAGTTCACTGGTTCGATTCCCAATCAGGGCACATAACCAGGTCTCCAGCCAGGTCTCCAGCCAGTTCCCCAGCTGGAGGCAGGTGAAAGGCAACCATACATTGATGTTTCTCTCACTTTCTTCCTCCCTCCCTGTCCTTCTCTAAGAATAATTAATAAAATCTTTGAAAAAAAAAGTTATTTCTCACTCATGTGATAGTTCCATTATCGATGGGATAGATACTTTACCACACTTCATCTTCACTCAGGGATAGAGACCAAAAGAACTGCCACCATTTGAAACATGCTAGTTGTCATGAGAGGGGGAAAAAGATAGCAAATTGTGATTGGGCTCTTATCACATTCTGTGGCCAAAGGAACTGAGCCCTGTCATTTTTTACTTTGAGGGGGAAGCAGATTTTTACTATTAATCTTAGGGGGGAAAATTACTTAGGTACCTTGGAGGAGGAATAAGCTAAACCTCTGATGATAGGCATCCTTGTGATTCCCGTATTTTGTGATTTTGTGATTCTCTTCCTCTACACATGTGCTACTGTATATCTCCAGCCACTTGAATTAGCCATGATTATATCATTTGTTTTGACCAGAGAAGCATGAGTGAAGATGATGTGTCACTTCCAAATTAAAACTTCAAGATCTAGTTGTGTGCAATTTGTAATATTTTTTTCTTTTGTCAGCATAATCCAGATGCTCAGTCTAGGTCTCTGAGTGAGGACACAATAGAGCAGAGGCACAACCTATGTAAGATGGACAAGTAGTATGAGCAAGAAATGAAATAATACATTTGTTTTACATCATTGAGATTTGAAAGTTGTTTGTTACTACATATCCTGCCCATTCTCATTCGGATGGGGAACATGTTAGAGTAAATTTCTAAAAGTCTAAGAATCATTTTCTTTTGGTTATGTGGATTCATATATGCTCAAAGTCAAAGAACTTGGAGCATTTTTTTTTTTTTTTTTACTACCTATTTGTCATAGGGAGAAAAATAAATTACCTAGGCACTTTGGGTTGGGTCATCTGATTAGTAATTGCAGTTTTCATAATAGTGGGTAGTCCTATTTGGGAGCAATTATAGCTGGGTTATCAACTTCTTTTCTACTAAAAACAAACATTATTTAGCGATCCATCACAAATATACCTGATCTAATGACAGTGATATTAGAGACTACATAATGTTCTTAATGTGTGAGGCTTTCTTTTTCTTTTTCTTTGGTTGGAATGAGTTTACTTACATTTATAAAGGGAATATTCTTAATTTCTTACATTTGTTCTCTAGAAATCAATGAAAAAGAAGAATACCATTTGTGAATGGGGATAACAATAGGTTTGTAATCCAGGTAGATGGTTTGTAGGCCTCAGAATTTCCACTCTCTGCTGGTCCTGAAAATGAGGCAGAGAGTTCCAAACGCAGGTACAGATCCTACTACTGATTCATTAAGTGGCTTGGGCAAGGCACTTAATCGCTTTGGATCTCAGCTTCCTCATCTTTAAAATGTGGATAATAATACTGGCATAAGTCATGGGGATGTTGTGTGGAGAAACTAATTAACAATTATAAAATGCTTTGAAAGTGCAAAGCATTGTATAATTGTTAGGTGCTATTATTAAGAAGTATTATTAGTGTGTTGTGTTTAATTTTCATTAGGGCTTCTCTCTGCTTTGAAGTCAATAGCCTTGTGGATTGTGGAGTAAGGATAAGGTCACAGATGTGCTGCTTTACTCCCTTTTTTTGCCTGGAGAAAATATTCCATAGCTAGGGTAATCATTATTATGAGGAATATCTCCTCAAGATAAAAAGATAGAAAATGATTTTCTTTTTAAAAACTGGAAATTGCTCTAACTTTAAAAGTATCAGTCCTTTAAAACCTCGTGCAGACCCCATGATTCAATAAAGTCTAACAACATGCAGAATTTGAAACTTTAGGCATTTCCTGCTTCAGCATAACATAAGAAATGTTCCTGCTCAGATAACTTTAAATGAGCTTAACCAGCTCTTTCCAAGTTCTCCACAGTTCTTGCTTCAAGAATGAAAATAAGAACGGCATCTTCCCCAGGAGAGAAATTCTGATCTGTGGCTGTGTTTTGCATTTGTAAAAAATTCAAACCCCAACTCAAATTAATTTTCATTTGCTTTATAGAATCTCTATTGGGAAATGTTTTTCTAGATACATAAAAACAAGCTATTTTTTGAAGGTCAACTATACACCTGTTAATAGATAACTACATGATACAGTTAAGTAACACTAACCTGGAGGCAAAAGACCATGGTTAGGCCTTAGAAAACTTTCTTATTAGTTGTGTGTGTTTTGACCAAATAAGTTACTATCTGCTTTAGTTTCATATATATATATATATATATATATGAAACTAAATGTTTTGAAAAATGTTTTATAAGTAAAATGAACTATTTCAATGGTGTTATTTAACATTTAAATTATCTTACATTTTGTTTGTTTTTGAGTTAACGAGCCTCTAAATATATTTTCATGAATAAGAAAGATGTTAAAATCTCAAGTAAGCTTGACACTTTCTAAAATCCATGCCTTTAGTCTTAAATTCTACAGATAATAAGATGAGAGAAGTGGATATGTATATTCTGAGTCATATGTTAAATAGCTGAAAGCAGTACCAAAGATCTGAGTGGGCAGATTAGGCGATTGGCTTTGTCTTGCTACTATTGCAGATTGTTTTGTTTTTTTAATTTGAGTGCAGGCCTGTATAATATTACATTTTAAAATCACTAGAAACTGTGCATATAAGAGGGGCTTCTTGTATAGTATGCAAAAGAATAATACTCTTACCAAAGAAGTCAAAAATTTAAGTCCAAGTTACTAAAAGAGTTTTTAGAATTTGATCTGAATTTTTTTTTTTTTTTTTTTTTTTTTTTTTTTTTTTTTTTTTCATAAATTTCTGAGACACTAGAAGTTTCCGGAGCCTCAACTTCTGGACTCAGAGAACTCAAATACTGAGGCTACCATTATTTCCCCTCAAACGTTCTGCTTCTTAGGATGACATAAAACTACACACAAATAACAAATCCTACAACCCATTAATTTGCTATCCTAAGAGTGCTGACTTCATGAAATAACAGTGAGTATACCAGAGCTGTTTATCCACTCACAGATGTCAAGAAAAGGGTAATGGCAAAGTTTTTAAGGTTTGCCCCATTGGCATACTTCCTAGAATGAATGTTCTGGTGTGCCACTCAACTTCCTGTTCAGAAATGAGACAAGGAAGGGAGTGCTGTCTCTTAAGGACTCACTACAAAGATCCTCTACTGGACTTGACTTCTGTTGAAGGAAGCAGACCCTCTGTGGTCATACTTGCCTTACTGGGGCTGTCTCATATCCAATCACTATTAATATAGACAGTACAAAGTCACAGCTCCTTGCCTTGATGAGGAACATGTATGAAAAACTATCTCAATGACAGAGCTTCCAGTAGGAATGGCTGAGGCCTCTGTTACAACTGAATTACAATTTAGTTTCTTTTCTCAACCAATTTCCAGGTTATCAGACTAATACCTAGGGTCAGTCCTCAATATGACATATTCAAGGAAGTCCTCGGAAATCCTCTATAGGAGGAAGCCTAAAGAATTGTAGACCCTAGCTAGTCTGTACTGACCGGAAATAAGAGAGAATGTGTGAGACTGGCCTGAAAATGTCACATCAAAGTGGCTGAAATACAAAGTTGAACATGAAAAAGTTTATTGACATAAGAGGACTCTCCTATGATCAAGAATTTAACACCCTAGTTAACATATTGCTAGGATGGCCTTTGGAAGCTTGGGGGAAATGATGGTCTACAGAAAGAAAAATAGAAATGCCAGAATTGCTATGGTGGAGAGTCAATGAAGGAATAAAACCTCAGAGAAGTTAGCTTGCTAGGTTATATATACATAAGGCTGGAAACCAAACTAGCTGGCCATATGGTGTAGGAAGACCTAGAAGATGCTCCATTTACCAAAATGATATTGAAATCACTAGTAAGTGGAGCACCATGATCTCTGAGAAGTCCAGGGGTAACTATTTTCTGTTGCCAAGGCTGACTAAACAAATAGTGTTACAGAACTGGACTTTGATAGCAAAGTGGATGATGATGGATGCAAGTCTAGCTCGTACAAAAACCAGATAAATCCTGGTAAATGAATGACAGAGCACCACCACAAACACAGTCAAGCTCTAAGTACAGGGTTTGCAGCCATTGATCTGGCAAATGCATTCTTTCCCATCCTTATCTGGGAAGAGGAACAGAAGCTCATTGTACCCAACTGTAAGAATTTATGTCTTGCCCCAGGGCTATACTCTCTGTCTTGCCTTCTCAAGGGACCTGGCCTGTCTGATGTTCTGCTGGATGTCACACTGGTCTATTATTCGATGACACATTTTTCTCAGATTGGCGTGCAGTAAGTGGCAAGACTTTGTAAAGCATGTTGGACCTAGAAGGTAGGAGATAATCCTCATGGAAATTCAGGGGCCCTCTACATTAGTAAAGTTTTTAGAAGCCTGAGATATTTTGAGACATCTGTACCACCCATCTGTATCCCCCTGAGAAATGAAGCATTTATTCTCTCAGTTGTTTCAAGCATTGACTACTGATAATTCAAAACTAATTTCCTTTATGGGATTTGACCTTTACAGAAAGTACCTGTCTCAGCAAAGCTGTGGTCCTCCACCTGGGGCCATTTAGTGACTGGTTGATGGAGAAGCACAAAAAGGCCAGCCCCATTGCCTTGAAGGGCCAATTCTAAAGGACCATCCCAGGTTCAGAGGTCCCAGCTGAGGTCTGCATTGCAACTCACTATAGTTAAACTCTGTTCAATTCTGCCCCTCTCACTCTTTTCTAGTCATTGTTTCTGAGATAACTCCCCAATGAACTTCCTGCACGCAAATCTCTGGCTCCGAGTCTATTTTGGGGGGAGCTGAACTTAAGCCTATCCCCAAAGTAAAAATACACTTTAATTTAAAAATACTTATTTTTTAGTGTTTTCTTATTTATTCTTAGTATTTGTTTATTTTACTTGATTAAAGTCTCACTATTAACATACCCAAAAACATTCCCAAGATAAATCTATAAGGTTTTCTTATAAAGAAATGAAAAAGGGTCTGAACTGAGCATTCAGGATAAGTAGAAATTGTTTAGGTAAAGGAAAAATAATAATATGTTTAAAGAGTGGGAGAAGTGTAAAGAAGGAAACAGGTTTGGAGTTGAGAAAGCATTCCATAGACCCAGAATAAAGGCTGTGCTAGAGATTAGTGTGAGGTACAGAGAGCTGTTGGCATTCACTGAATTACTCCAGGCAGGGGAGGTATACGGTCAGATGTTCATTTTGGAGTTATGCTCTAGTGGAAGTATAGACAATAGAATACAGAGGAAACCAGTTAGGAGATACTTGCAGCAATATATCTAAGAAATGATGGTTGAAACTATTGTAGTGACATAGGAGATAGAGAAAATGTAAAAAAGAAAAAATGGATTCCTTAGGTAGAAAGGAAGTTATATCAGTAAAAGTGGATGATGAATTGATAATGTGAATATAGAGAGATTAGAGGTAACCCCAGGTATACATCTATCTGGGCTGAGTAGATACCATTTGCAAAATAAGTGGTGGATAGGGGATAATGGTGGTACATGTTAATATATTTGTATGTACTTGAGGAAATGTAGAAAGGCTGAGATACGATGACTTACAGTTTGATATTTCTTTCAGAAACTTTGAGATATCTACTCAAAGACAATTAGATATGTGGATAAAAAGATCTGGGCTTAGGAGACCACATCATATCACAGTAGTAGACTGGGATGATGTTATCCTAGGAGTGGATGTAGGTTGAGAAGGAAACGGAGCCGGAAGTGTCTTTAGCAAAGACAGTGACAGAGCTGCCTGTGTTCATCATCCACCTTGTGCGAACCTTGAGTCACAAGACACTATTTAGTATGGTCTTATATCCAGGGTAAATAATACAAGGTTTCTTAATCTTTTCTTATAGTTTTAATGGTAATCTTTTTAACTTTAGCTAAATTTTCTGTCTTATTTAGTGGTATAGATTAGAATCAGACAATATATTTATACTTATTAGAAAATATAATATTTATTGTTGTCATGTTTTTCAAGAGCAGACAGAATTAAGAAGTCTTCCTGTATGGCAGATGCACCCAGGAAAACATGAGCACCACTTGTGACTTCTCTAAAGTAGGTGCCCCAAGGGCAATTCCTGCACGTTACAAAAAAGTTATGTATTAAAACAAAATGCAACCCTTATACAAAGCAGCATGATAGGACATGTGTTTAGGATAGTGTAAGTTTTGCATGCCAGGGCATATGAATAAGAAATGCATTTAATTATCTTATGCCTTAAAGAATGCTTTTACCTTGAATTAGATTTTAAATAAAAATGAAAAAGTCTTGAAAATGTAATCCAAAATACCTCACACAGTCTTTTGAGTTGTTAGAATTAGGTGTTGTCCTTTATTATTTAAAAACAAAACTTAGTTTAAATCTTAAAAGCAGATGACACAAAATTATTTTTAATAGTGAGACATTTTCATGCATTGCACTTTATTTATTAATTATTTGGGGAGATGTTAAGTGATTTTCAAAATTTTTATTTAAAATGAATGTATAATTTATGTGTAGACTATTTCAGTTGCATGTAGTGATTGTGAATCTGTAGAAAGGTGACTTTTCTAAGTCTTGAGTAACAGATTTCAGCTTTTTTCCCTGGCTCCCTTTCTCCAAGTCATCACAGGGGACAATGAATTCACAGATGCTGGAAAAGTCACACTACAAAGATGTGCTGTAATTAGCTTTGGGTCTGGGTGTTCTCCCTCTAGTCAAGCCCCTTTTCTTTTCATTTTAGAGAACACCAGTTCGTCTTTTTATTTCTCAGTCAATATTACATTTATAATGTTCAGCTCTAAAACACTAAGAGTTGCTTTCATTTTTCTGTCTCAAAGAGACACAGCGCAAATCAATCAGAGCATTAGTTCTTATTAGCTCCAATTATGTGCCAAGTTCTATCTATATTTATTATCCCTTTTAAGATTCACAATAACTCTGAGTTGGCCCTATTATTATCCCCTCTTGGCAGATGAGAAAATAGAGGCAGAGGAAGGAGCCTTGGCACTTTGGCCCTCAATCCCATCATGTTATCCTGTCCTTTAATAGTGTGAGTGTTTTAAACAACATGAGATATTTGATATACTAGATAGAGAATGCATTCAGGAGATTTGGGCAAACATGAAGGGAAAAAAAGAAATTTTTACCAGTGTTTGAGATATTTAATCTAAAAAGCCCAAGAGTGTCTACACCAATTACAAAAACTTAGGCTTTAGTAAGTAAAAAACAGACAAACAAAAAACAACTTTTTGTTTGTTTGTTTGCTTATTCATTTGCTTGTATGTTTTGCATAGTAGGGGAAGATAATTTTGATTGGCTAAACTGTATAGCTTTAAGAAGTAGGCCCCAAAGACTCAAAGATCAGACTGCTGTGAATTACAATTAAAAATTGTTTTCTAAAAATTCATGTAACCCAGCAATGACTTAGGCCTTCTAAACAACATAAATTTTATATTCAGATTACTTTTATTATAGTATTTTCCCCTTAGATTATCAAACTCTTACACAGTAGGATTTTAATTAATTGACACCAACATGCATGCCTAAAGTGTGAGTACATATATATTCCAATTGTCAAAAATAAACTCATTTAGGTATTTATAAAACTTTCAAGAAGATAGGAAAACAAATTTAAATCTTAAAAAGTAGTGTTATCTTCATTGGAAAGAGTTGCATATTGTATAATCTCTATGAAGTAGGTTTGGGACATATTTTCAAGGAGATAGTTTAGAGATCTTTGGCTGAATCCAACATTTTAAACATCTTCTCTTTTGTATAGATCATTTACATTCACCCTCTTAACAATAATTTAGTTCACTATGGAAACACTTAGGGGTCCTCCATGTGTGGCTTTTTTTTTTTTTTTTCATATTATGATTGATAATATCTCAAAACCAACTTGCTATTTTTGATTTGTGATATTCCTCATTTAGTTTGGAAAACAAGAAGGCTGTAGATAGTTAAAAATGTTTAGTATCCAACTCAGAGAAGTTTCTTTAAAAAGGTAGTAAACAAAAATAAATAATTTAGAGTTTTTATTAAGCAGGGTTTTCTCTAACTCCAAAATATTCTATTATAAGAATGGCCTTTTAGAGACATTTTAATGGCAAGAACAATATTTTGGGAAAAAATAATTCTCAAAAAATTGGGCTTTTTATTAATCATTAATTTATTACTTGATTAACCATTATCTTATCACCAGTTTTGCATTTAGTTTCCCATGGCTTCTGTAACAAGTCACCATGCACATAAACCCATTTAAAAGTTTCTCAATGCAAGACTTAATTTAATGGTCGAGGTATCATAACAGCCTCCAAACCACCCTCCCCCCAGCACCATAACTATTTTTCCCCTATTTTATTCTATTTATACCCACCAGGTTAATATTCTTAAAACACCACCTTGGTCATCTAATTTTCCTGCAGGCGTATATTGTTCGGCTCCTTATTATATCCAACATTGAATGTAAATTCGCAACCTGCCTCAGCCTGATCCTAACCTATTTCTTTGCTTTATTTCCGATGTCTTCCTACCCTGATCCTTGGATTCTAGAAACTTCTCTGTTCAAATCTCTCCCAGCATGCCACTTGTTTTCCCATCTCTAAGTCTTTGCATTCACTTTCCCCTTCTTGACATGCCTTTCTCCACCTTGGTTTTCAAGTCTGCTCTGAAGAGATTCACGTATAAAGCAATCAGAACATTCATTTTTACTAGCTCTGATTATGGGCTAAATTTCGTATTTATTTTTTTAACTTTTTAAAGAGTCACAATTATTATCCCCCTCTACTACATGACACAATGGAGAAAGCTGAAAATTAAGTAACCTGTTGGAGGTCTTGTGACTAGAAAGTAGCAAAGGACCCTTTTGAAATGTGGCCTGAAGTAAAACTTATTATTCTCACACTGGTAAGTAATATCAATAACATTACCAGCTTGAGTTGTACTCATCAGTGAACAACTCATCCTTTTGGAAAATAGATACTTAATGGACAGGGGTTATACCTTTTCTATTATTACAAGTCTTTATGGTATTTTCCACAGAGTAGGCATTTAATAAATATTTCTCAAGTGAATATTTTATTTTTTATTTATTTTTAATTTTTTTAATTTAATTTAATTGTTGTTGTATTGCACCCATCCCCTTTTTACTCCCCTCTCAAGTGACTATTTTAAATGTCAAAACTTGAAATACAATTTGCTGTTTTTACATTGACTCGTATATTCTTTTCTTTCCATGTGTTGCTTTGATCACGTATCATTGAGGAACCTGTGATTTTTTAAAATTTAAATTCTTGTGTCTATTATTTGTCTTTTTTCTTGAAAAGTAAATTTATTATATTTTAATTTCAGCTATCAATGTTAAATGGAGAGAGAGAATGAAAGAGAGTGAGTCACAGAAAATGTAGAATTTTAAGTTTCTTAATTGTGGCAAAATAGCATGCCTTCTCATATTCTCTTGGTTTAGAATATGCCTTGTGAATATTTTTCACGCCTAACATTTAGCTCTCCTTTTGTTATGCCCCCTCCCAA
Source organism: Noctilio leporinus (assembly GCA_004026585.1). Taxonomy (NCBI): domain Eukaryota; kingdom Metazoa; phylum Chordata; class Mammalia; order Chiroptera; family Noctilionidae; genus Noctilio; species Noctilio leporinus. The sequence goes on along the minus strand of PVIW01014063.1, from coordinate 2,175 downwards.
CTGGGAGTGCAAATTCACTTAAATGTACATTTCCCATCAGCAGAATTGGTTAGTGTTGGATAAAGCAGGACTTCCTGAGGAGGTTTCACATAACATGCCTATAAGGCTACAATATTGTGAGTCATGGGTGATAGTAGAGTTTGTAGAAGCCTATGGTTTTTAATATTTGAAGGCTCCCCCCTCCCTAAGATACTCACAATAAGGATAGCCTTGTTATTGAAGTAAAATCCCCAGAACTATTCTCTCTTTAGTCTGAAATCATGTGTTTGCCTGAGACTAACAGCTCTGGACAGGAAGCTTTGGCCTTGAGGTTTAATTTTTATAAGGAAAAGAATAAAATGTTTAGACCCATGTAACCCCTCACACTCAATCTTCTTTACCTCCTTGTAGTCTGCAAGGAAAATTTTGCTTTAGTTTTCTCTTCCAGGCAGAATTTTGCAGTTTACATTTTAGTTAACAATCCCCTGGTGAATACTTATGAGTGCAAAGTGCAATGAGGACAAGGAGGTGAACATGCATCTTCTTTATACTTGCCTAAAAAAAAAAGAAAAACTGCAGGAAACCCTAAGGAGAGTATTAAAAATGCAAATATCTCAGGTGTGCAATCACTGGAGATATTTCTGTGTTCTTCAGGGTCAATCACCAATGCAGGCAAGTTGGCCGTTGTGGTAATGTTACCATTTTATGCTTGTTATTTCACAGATTATCACCAGTAACTTGCAACAAGTTACAGAGTGCTTTTTATTCAACTTGTTATAGTCAAGTCAGGGGTTACGTCACTGAATCCACTAGTAAAGGTCCAAAAGAGCAGATTTGTACCAGAAAAGGTCACTAAAATGCTCCTTTTTTACAACTTGTCAAGAAGCAGCAGCAGGATTAACTGTGCTCCCCGCAGATAAAGCTCATTGATGCTCAATTCTGTGCTCAGAAATAATATCTCATCAGAATAATGTCCATAAATGAGGTCTCCTTTGTAATACTAAAGAGAATGCTTACATACAATTATTAATTGTGCTGACAATCAATTATGTTTATTAATAGGTTATAACCATTATTTTCTGATTAATGGGTTTAGCATTATAATAGACATCAGACTTCATTTCAGTCTTTCAGTCAGTCCTTTATTTTGATCAGTAATTTATTCAGGCATGTAACTTCCTTATTATAGTGTAGTCTTGATTTAGGTTGAAGTCTTGCATGACAGCTATTAGAGATATGATAAATGTTAACCATTGGGTGTAAGCATCCTTTGAAAAATCAAGATGATGAAAGAAAGTCAGGAGTATAAAATTAACTCTCATATAATATTGGAATAAGAAAAATGTAAGGATATGCTGGAAAAATAGTAATAAAAGCTGAGTTTTCCAATGATATGACAGATTTGATAAAACATAAAAATTTAAGAATGTGTTAATTAAATAAGTCTAATATTCTTGGAAAAAATGGAATTTTATTTATTGCCTTACTTTACAACATCCATTTATTTTTGAATACTGCACAATTTGTTTTCAAGGTTTATTTATTTCTATGTATACTCGATGTAATTGTGTTATTACAATACACAGAGTTTGTCATTTATAAGTAAGAATTCTATTAAAATGTCATTTAAAATAAATAAAGTGCCACTGTAATGTGATAATGAATAGGAAGGAAACTTAACTCCATTTTATTTTTCATGATAAAATTTGTTTCAAACTTTTTCTTAAGCCAGAAATATTTGGGAGTAATATTGATATGGGGACTAGATGATTTCTTTTTTTTTTTTAAATTTTATTGTTGTTGTATTACATCCATCCCCTTTTTGCTCCCCTCTGTCCCCCCACCCACCCACCCATTCCCCCCAAAGTCAATCCCACCTGTTCTCCATGTCCATGGTTCCTTTATACTAGGTTCTTGTCTAAGCTGCTCCCCATCTTTGCCTCTACCTCTCTCTCCCCCCTACCCCGTTCCCCTGACCACTGAAGGCCTATTCCTTGTATTCATATACTTGGTTCTGTTTTGGTTGTTGTTAGTTTTGTTCATTATTGTCCCATAATGGGTGAGATCATATGATATTTGTCCTTCACTGACTGGCTTATTTCACTAAGCATAATACTCTCCAGTTCCATCCATGTTGTTGCAAAGGGTACAAGTTCCTTCTTTCTTTCTGCTACATAGAATTCCATTGTGTATATG
>PVIW01014062.1:0-24925 GCA_004026585.1 Noctilio leporinus | reverse complement strand
AGGGGGAGGGGGGAGGGGGGAGGCAGAGGCAAAGAAGGGGAGCAGCTTAGACAAGAACCTAGTATAAAGGAACCATAGACATGGACAACAGGTGGGATTGACTTTGGGGGGAAAGGGTGGGTGGGGAGGGGGACAGAGGGGAGAAAAAAAGGGATGGATGTAATACAACAACAATAAAATTAAAAGAAAAAAAAAAAAACTTCAGAATTTGTCAATCTAATCAGTGGGCAATCCAAAATTAATAAAATAAAACCAAACTGTCTCACTGTGGCTCTGAATTTTAGTCCACTTTCAAGTTTAAGACCTTGATTTTCTCACATATTTTTAAAGTTTTTAATGTATTTATTCATCATACTAACCAGTGGGAAGTCAAAATAACTATGAAATAGTATTTTTACTCTAATGGGCCACTCAGGAAGACAAAAGATTGCCAGTAGAGTTACATAATAAGGACTATAACAAAGATATGCATATAACTATGAATAAGAAGAGTGGGCTACTCATGATCTCTGGGTGGGTCAAAGAATGTTCCAAACTAGGTTTGATGTTTGAACAGAGATTTAAGAAAACAGACATGTAGCAGGCATGTCTCATCCAGGCATAGTCTGGATGAGAGCAGAAATATGAAAGTATATCATGTGTGAGGGGAAAATGATGAGTAATTCACTTTACCATTATGATATTCCTAAAATATTAAAAAGTTAGATGTTTAGTGTATTTCCAAACTAAAAGATATGAGATGGTTAAAAATGTTCAGCTCATGCATCTGAAAATAGAAACAAAATTTTAAATGAATATTATTATTAATCCTTTAATTACCCCTAGTTTAAGGTTCTTTAATTTACATACACTTCCATTTTATGAAACCAGAAGCATACTAAATTAATAAGCACATTTGGGGAGGCAGCTGAAATAAAAGCATTTTCTTTATTCTGTTAGCTATGGTCCTGCTGAGGAAACTGACTTGTGTGCCCTTTTTTTCCAATATTCTCTCCAGTTTCATTTTCATGAGCTTTCTCATCCTGCACCCCACAGTTTGCTAGTGACATCATTTCCTCTTGCTTTTATTCTATAATGAGGCTGAGGTCTGTATTTGCCTTCTCTATTCCATCCACTAAAGTTAACATCCTGCAGAGGTAGGTTTCTCACTAAAGGCCATTTATAATTCAGTTAAAAATTGTCTTTTTGGTTCTTTCCTAAACTATTATTAAAATACAGCTGAACAGTTTCCCACTCTCTCATAGAACAGACCAGAAGCTAAACTCACCTGTGTCCCCAGATCGTCTTAATTTCAAGGACAAATTCTTAAAATCTGCTGAAAATGGGTCAAAAATAAATAGGAAAACAATATAGCACCTAAAATGATAAATAAGGCAAAATAAGACTCTTTTGATATGCCATCAGCACCATGCCCAAAGATTTAAGGAGTATCATTAACATTTTTACATTATAACAAAGATAGGTATAGAAAACAAGGCTCTTAGGTTTCAGGAAGTTATAAACACAGTTAGTGATTATGTTTGTAAAATATGAGCCCTAATCTTGAAATATGTAAGCAATTAATTTACTGGTATAGGTGCTTAATATATTTTGAGAATAAAAGTTGTTGTAGTCCTCTATAAAAAGAAAAAATACTTTATGCTGATATATAATGCAGAAAATTGCTACACTTAGATTGGAGTGCCATTCCATATCATCTGATCAGATAATCAACTGAGAAAAAAATATACAGTATTAGAATTATCTGTTTATCTCCTCCATTAAGTTATAAACTTTTCATAGTTCAGGTTTCTGCAATATATGGCTATATATTTCAAAGGGTAATCTTTAGGCTATTATATATCTTGATACATAAAAAAAAAGAATGTAACATTTTGTCTTGAGCTTTTAATTTGTGTACCAAAAGCACCTTGCATAGTTCTAATGGAAAAGGGTGCTTAATATATATTAGTAGACCTGACTTGAATAATGAGCTATGTTATAATGGGGTTGTATTATATCAATAATTAAACTATTAGTCAAATCCTGTGACAAAGAACAAGGCTTAATTCACCCTAGAAAGGGCACAAAGCCCTTGATAATGACAAGATTAAAAGCCTATTAATATTTCAGGTAAAGTATGATCATTAACATTTATTCATTATGCCTCCTATTTTTGCTGCTGTGTCCCTTTAGGACTTACTATGTTAGCTATATGAGATTCAACTTCACACTTATTCTGTATTTACTTGTTGAATGTCTATTAGATATAAGTAACAACAAATTTGGAGCTTTGGGACCATGTAATTTCTTTTCTAAAATAGTATAATCCTATGGAGAAGTTAACAAGGTTAAACTACAAAGTATCTATGCATTAAATGAAATGTGTATGTACTTGAAGAAAACAAACCTGAGTTAAGGAATGACAAAGTACATTTGGCAAAGATTGTCAAATAGGGAAAAGTATGTCTCTTAAAAAGAAATATCTAATATGAATACAAGGAATAGGCCTTCAGTGGTCAGGGGGAAAGGGGTTGGGGGGAGGGGGGAGGCAGAGGCAAGAAAGGGAAGCAGCTTAGACAAGAACCTAGTATAAAGGAACCATGGACATGGATAAAAGGTGGGATTGACTTTGGGGGGAATGGGTGGGTGGGGATGGGGACAGAGAAGAGCAAAAAGGGGATGAATGTAATACAACAACAATAAAATTTAAAAAAAGAAATAAAAAAAAGAAATATCTAAAATAATGATAATAAATAAAATGATGACTGATATTATAAAATAACAACTCTTAGAAATACATTTTAACTAAGTCATTAAAGCAGATGACCTATATGGCAAAACAGGTTATTCTTGTGTTTGTTATTTCACAAAACAGGATACTACTATCTACTTTCTTGTAAGTGAATAAAATGCAATTTATAGAACTGAAAATTTGTTTGCAGGGAATCTACTATGGTGAGAATATATTTTTATCAAGAATAGAGTGATGATTATATTATTAACTGGGCACAGGATTGCTTTTACTGTTGGTAACTCTCACCCTATAATTTCTACTCGCTTTGCTTTTTAAGGACTCATATTTCCTCAATTAGAAGATACCACCCCCAAAGCACATGTCAAACTAGATCTCCCATAAGGAGGAAAATACTTACTGTTCATATATGTACTGCACATACATATATACTATGCATATATATATATAAGTATATAGGTATACTTATATATATGTGTGTGTGTGTGTATATATATATATATATATATATATATATATATATGTAAAGGCATGCATTTAAGTTTATTAAAATCCCTCCACTGCTTGATTTCCTTTCTACAAATGCATTTATTAAATTGCAAGGCCAAAAATACATAGAATTTGGGTAAAGATTTGCTCATATGTTGGACCTTAAAAAAATTTTTTAACTTTTACTTTATGTTTTCAGTGTAATCATGATATAATACAGAACATTCTTGGAGAGTAACATATATAGATTCATTATACAATTAGCAATTATAATTTCCAGCTTAAATATATACTTTAATAAGGTGGGTCCAGTTTCTGACACTTGCTCATAAATTGGTAGGCTGGTTTGAAATATTACCATAATTAAGAGAAAGGAGTAGTTCCCAGCAAGCTAGCTATAAATTGCTAGGTGTTCTATGTCTGTCTTCCCAGACAAACTTCTTTATATAACTTCAGTAACAGCCTCACAGTGGGCAAAAGTAAGTTTATAGTTGTGAATATGCAAAACACAGAGTTTACTCTTGTGTTATTGTAGTATTTTCTGTATAATAACTGTAAAACTTTTGTTCATGTAAATAAACATTAAACTAATTGAAATAATATATATGTAAATATTTTATGTATCTACAGTGAAATAAAAATAAAATTAAAATAGGGGAGTAGTATTTAAACTATATAAACCTTTTGGATGATTCATGTTAATTTAATCTAATATTTCAATAAAGCAACTACACAATGATGCTTTTTGGACCAGTTTTCTCATGACATGACTCCATTCTTTTTTTGGTGAGTCTATCATTGAAGTATCATACTAATTCAAATGGAACATCCCTTGGTTTCCTAGAATTTATAAAATTTTGCTCCACAAATAAAATGGTTGCAATAGAGTACAGTTATTAAGAGAACATGATTTGGAATCAGATAACCTGGACGAGAATACATCATCTTGCTATGTGAATCTTGGAATATATATTTTCATTCTCTTTACTCATCTGTTAAATTTACTTAATAATAATATGTATAGTGTTATTGAAGATTCAATAAAATTATATTTCTCAGAACAGAAATGGCTACTGTTACTACAGACCACTTTTTAAGTCCAATTTTTAAAATAAAAAGCAATTATATTATTAGTTTTATACCCTGATGAGGCTTTGCATCCTATAGTCTAATTTTTGGAGAAAAATTAAAAGAAAAAAGTGATTACAGTATTACAATCAAACCAAAGTATAAGGGCAGTGATTATTCTATTCCCACTACGGTACTGGCTGTTCCCTTCCAAGGGATGGTCTCTCTACCCATTCACCTCCACCAACCAGTTATGTCCAACTATATTGCATCCCTTTCCCTCACCTACTCAGCTAGACTTCCCTTTTTACTCTAATATAATAAACTTTATACTTCAGATATAATCCTAGAACAGGCAAAAGTAAGTAGAGAAAGTCAAAATGAATATTCAAAAACAACAAAAAGACCTATGAACCCTTATGTTCATAGGAGCACTACTCATAGTAGCCGAGTTCTGGAAACATCCTAAGTGCCTATCAGTGGAGGCATGGATCAAAATCTGTGGTATATTTACACAATGGAATGCTACACAGCAGAAAGAAAGTGAGAACTCTTGCCTTTTGTGAGAGCATAGTTGAAACCGGAGAGTGTTTGCTTAATGAAATAAGCAAGGCAGCAAAAGACAAATACCATATGATCTCACCTAATACAGGAAACTAATGAACAAAACGAACAGTTGAGCAGAATGAGGCCAGAGACATGGAAACAAGGAACAGACTGAGAGTGACCAGGAGGGTGGGGGTAGGTGAAGAGGAAGGGAAAGAAATGGAAGAGTTTAGTCAAGGAACTAGTATGAATGACACATCGACATGGATAACGAGGTGGGAATTAACAATGGGAGAAGGGATGGGTGGGTGGGGTAGGGGAGAGCAATGGGGGAAAATGGGACAACTGTAATACAACAACAAATTAATTTTTTTTTTAAATCAGCAATTATTTGGTGAGAAAAATCATTGTGGGCTTTATACATACTTGTTAAAGGATGACAGGTGTGTGTCCATGCCAAGAGTATATACTGGTGCACGTGATACATTGGCAATAACTTTGCATCTCCTTATTTCATGTGCTTCTTATTAATTTTGAAAAACTGTTTCTAAGGTTAAGATTTAACATCATTGTTTCAGATATAAAGTATTTAATTTTGAGAGCAACTATCATGTCAAAGGAATACTTTATTATGTCCACCCTGTGTAAGTATATACTGTATATATATTTATTGTATATGGATACATGGTAGTTTCTGCTGGATAAACTTCTCATTAAAATAAAAAGTGTGTGAGTTTTTTGAATAAGTGAATGATTTATAAATTCCCTTTTACCTCAGAAATGTATTAACCTGCCCAAATATAGCAAAAGGCAGTTAGATCAGAGGTTCTCAAATCTCTTTAAGCTGAAGTCAGGAAGACCTAAGTGGTACTCAAATTGTCATCCTGACATTTTTGCAGAACAAATCACATTATGGGAAAAGTATGCTAGTTATTAAAAAGCACTTCATAGCTAATAACATATCTTATAAAAACTGATTGCTACCCAATAAAGGATTATGGTTCTTTTGTTTTTATTTAGAATAATCTCACTTCACATATATTTTCCTAATGTCTTTTTATTCTGAAGACAATATAATTTTACCTGATATAGTTTCCTTCAATGGCTAAATTAAGGAATTAAAAATAACTATCACAGAGTCCATCTTGAATAGCGTAGAGAAGTTGCAGGCCAGAATTGTATTTTGACTTTTTCTAATGCAATGGAATGAAGAGTAAAACAAACCAAAATTCAGTTAAGAACATAAAGCCTGGCCTACTTAGCCAAAACCTAAAATAAATTCAATAAGGTTTAAATTAGTGATTACAGTGAAAATTGTTTAACAGGCTTAAATATTACACACACACACACACACACACACACACACACACAAAGTCCAGCCATCATTAATGAAAGGAGAACAGTTTGCTCAATATCAATGTAACCTGGCAGCCCAGGAAAGTGGACTGGAATGCACAATTGTGAACAATGACAACTTCACTGTACTAGTCAGTGGGGGTGGTAGACACCACTGAGTAAGAATGTGGTGTACTCTGTGGCTGTCACATTCAAACTGATTGATTGAGTAGAACAATGAATCTGCATCAAATGTTGTGTTAAGTTTGAACATTCCTCCACAGAAATAATTCAGATGATGCAGAAGGCTTTCAAGAATGATGCAATGAGTGTAGCACAAATACATGTGACACAAACACTTCAAAGATGGTCAAGAATCTGTGGAAAGTGATCCATGTTGTGGAATGCCTGCAACAAGCAGAACATCTGAGAATGTTGAACTTACACAGGCCACAATCAACAAAGATTGGCGATTGGCAGTATGAGTATTAGAAGCTGACTTGGGGATTCCAAAAACTACTGTATCCAAGATTTTGATGTAGGGTCTTGGCATGAAACATGTCATGGCAGAATTTGTTCCATGGTTTCTTTGACCAGAGCAGAAGGAACATCGTGCTGAAATTGCTATTGACTTGATTCAAACCACTATCAATGAACAATATTTACTTAAGAAGACCATAACTGGAGGTCTATACCTATGATCTAGAAATGAAGGCCCAGTCATCCCAATGAAAGTCATCTGCTTCTCTAACCTGAAGAAGATGCACCAAAGTCACAGCAAGATCAAGACCATATTAACTGTGTTCATTGATTGGGAAGGTGTTGTCCACCCCGAGTATGACTCTTCAGGCCAAACAATGTGTAAGGAATACCACCTCAATGTTCTTTACCAGTTGAGAGATGCAGTGCAAAGAAAACAGCCACAACTATAGACAACTGTTGAATGGCAGCTTCACCACAACAATGTGCCCACTTATGCATCAGGTCGCCTATAGAGTTTTTGGGCAAACAGCAAATCACCCAGGTGACTCAGCCTCGCTGCTGCCCAAATTTGGTGCCCTGTGACCTCTGGGTTTTTCCCAAAACTAAATTCACTTTTGAAGGGGAAAAATCTTCAGACCATCGATGAGATTCAGGAATGTATGATGGGGTAGCTGATGACAAATGGGAGAACTGTGTGAGGTCCCAAGGTGACTACTTTGAAGGGGACTGAGGCACCATTATCCTATGTACAATGTTTCTTTTATCTTTTTCAATAAATGCCTCTGTTTTTCATAGTACATGGCTGGATAATACCTTCTGGGCAGACCCCATATACAGACTTCATATATTATGAGTTCCATAATTCCCTGGTCATAGAGGTTGGTTCAAGGAAACTTTCAGTAGCCAAAGGAAAACAATAAGAGGTGGGAAGATATTTGCTAAGATCTTCCATAAAAGAGAAGTTTCCTCTTCTTTCCACAGTAGATATTTAGAGAGGTACTCTCTCCACTTCTGAAAATATAATGTGAGTATTGAGATCTGAAACTCTGGAAGTCATTTTGCTATTTCATGAAGTAACTGGAGGGGATACTGGTGGAGGGTTAAGCAATCCCAGCAGAGAGAGAATAAAATTAACATTAAATAGGCAGAGGAAAGAGTTTTGATGAATCATGGTCCTGAATGCATTGTTTAAGTTATTACATAAATGCTCCCCTCATGCCAGATTTTTAGTTTTAAACCTAGTAAATTAACTTTGTTGTCTAAAATAGTTCAAGTTGGGTTTTTCATACTTTTAACAAAAAACATTACAAATGATGCATTTTTAAATTGATATTTTCTCAGGACAGTTTTTTGGATTTCAAGGAGGCTTTTTTAAGTCATCCACAAGCAGCCCCTGAAATATAAAAATTCCTGGTAACACATCAGGAAGTAATTCCTCACTTTATAAGTAATTCATGATGGGACTTCACTGAATATAATCCACCCCAGTGCATAAGATGGAAACTGACATAAACAATTTATGTTCTTCTAACATGAAAGGAATAGCCTTCATCTTTTAGGATTTCACAGTTTGTAAAGCTGTTTTATCTGTATTACCTCATTCAGTTTAGGAAACCAAAAGAAGCTTACATTGGCCAAGATCCCAGAAATATGCTTTTAGAAAGAGTTGATGTCTATCTCAATCCATCTGACATTGATACTGATTCATTTTTCAGTTCTCCATAATTGTGCAAGTGCCATAAATCCAGAATTGCTATAACCCACCATTCACATATCACCCCATATTTCACAAAACAAACCACAACATTTTCTCGTTGATGGTCTCAAGTTCAATAATCCTGCTGAGTGGGAAGTTCAAAGGCCTGTTAAGAGATAGGCTGGATTTGAAATTGCCCACATACTAAATATAGAACATTTAGAAAAGTTACTTAAACACTTTGGGCCTCTAATTTGTCATGGAAAAGTGGGAATAGTGAACAACCACATCACAGAGTTTTGAGCACTAAGATATTTCTTTGTATACCCTTCTATTTTTCCTGTGACTTGTCTTACCCTGTTCAATTCTTCTTTTATAATAGTATGCAAATTTTCATAGTTTTTAAGTCTATAAGTTTGATCATTTCATTGCCATGCTTAAACTCTTTCAGTGATTATAGAATGAAGCCTGAACTTCATATCAAGACTTTCAAGATTACCCATGATCTGGCCCTGAACCACCTTCTCACTTCCGGTTGCTTGGCCACTATAAGTCTGTGCTCCTGGATATAGATCTTGCCCTAAAGGTTCTGAATGTTCCCCTCAGTAAAATTAAACTTTAGTCAGGCTTCTTCCTACTCTAGGCCCCAACCTCTGTTTCTGTAGAACGTCTACTTAGTGCCCTTGTGATGTATGCAAATCTTTTTAAAGCCTTTTGCAAATTTTACAACTCAAACCTCTTTCTTAAGGACCTGTAAACATCCAGGGAGATAAAGGCCTTGTGGAGAACAAAACCAATAAAATGGCATTGGTTCCTAACAGCAAAAGGTATATAAAACAAAGTGGAGTCAACCAAAATGGCTGCCTGTCAGCCCTGAAACTTTGGTTTAAGAAGGAAACGACCAAAGTCATGCTAAACACATCTGGCAAGGGGATGTGCCTAAGATATCTGCACACATGACCAGAAGAGCCTTGTCTGCAGAACGGGATCATGCATGGCATAGATAGGCTGGTAGGAAAATTCCCCACTCACCTCAGAAATGCCAAGACACACATCAGGAGACCCCCAGGGGTGGAGTATGCCATCATCAAGAGTATGGCTGAGGCAGTCTTCAGACAAACTCTGAGATAGCTGAGACCCACACACCAAGATGCTGCTCCATGTCATGCCAATCTCCTGATTGCCATGGTGCCCAGAAGCTCTGACCTACTAGACTGTCCATGCTCCAGGCTCAGGAGACTCCTCTTTGTAAGATACTGAGGGCTCCCCTGCCTGCCATGCTGTCTCCTGGACCTGCAGACTGAGGCTCTGGGACTTGGTTCACTATCCCTCAATTCTCTTGTGTGATGTTATTACTGATTGTTTCTGAGTGATTATTATTATTAGATTAGTATAGATTTGGATTAAATCTGCATTAATAAAAACGTGTGAACCTGCACTAACAAAAGCTGAGTGAATAACATAGTCACCTGTGTTGGCTCCCTGTTATTTTTAAATGCCCATGTCAGCTATACAACTGGTAATTGTACAGGCAGCTTGGTACCTTCAGTTCTTAAGGCCTGATCAGAGCATCTGAGTGGGGACTGAAGGCTGACATAGGAAAGACTATGTTATGAGACACAAGCTTGTGAAAAGCCCCCATTTCCCGGTTTCTGTTGAAGGGTAGAAGGCTGCCTTTGTTGGGTAGTTGTTTCAAGTTGTAAAACTATTTCCTGTCATAAATCTTCAGGAGGTTTACTTTTTCTTCAGGTGAAGTCAATTAGCAAACATGGCTGGCCTGTGCCTTTCCTTTCATATGGGCTTAAGAATCCTCACACCCTGTGTTTTGGCAGAGCTGAAAGTTCCAAGGCTTGACCTCTCTCTCCTATCGTGAGAGCCTTAATCAAAGTTTTTCTTGTCTATCAACCTTTATCTGATGCAATTTTAGCTTTGACATCTTCAAATGCAGCATGTGGTTATGTTTATGCTTGTCTTAGCCCACCTTCTCTTAACATGGAACAACACCTCTCTCTTATTCACAGCTCTTTCCTTCAACATAAGAATGCATGGTTTAGTGTGCTTGTTTCATCCTTTTACCCATTGAAACTAGGAGCCTCTTGACAAAAGAAACTTTTATTAAAATTTTTATTCTTAGAGGTAATCCCAGTATTAGATTATCAGTGTGCCCTCAACAGATGCTTGGCATCTATCAAGCATCTATCAAGCAGAATAAACATTGCACCAAACAGACTGTAGCCTCTTATTTTATTTAGCCTGAAAAGTAAATTATTTTAAAAATTGTTTTATTCTTATATTACTATTTATTAATTGTTGTATTTTATTTCATCTTTATTGTATTTTTCCCTTTAACATTTAGTCCACTTATACCTGCCTGCCCTCAGCAATCACGGCACTGTTGTTGATATCCTTAAGTCCTTTTCTTTCTCAATTCCTTCACCTCTCACCTGACCTCCCCGCCCCAACTAGCTGTCATCTGCTCTCCATCTATAAGTTTGTCTCTGTTTTGCTTGTTAGTTCAGTTTTGAGCAAGTAAATTAGAGCCCAAAAGAAAGTTAGAGGTCAGAAGGAAAATCCCATAAATAAACCTGGAACACAATACAAGTATTACTGCTCAGCAAAAATGATGAGAAAACTAAAACTATATGCTCTTTTCTTCCAGAAGAAAGTTTATAAGAGTTTATAAACTACCCGGTGCAAGGGAAGTGGTGACAAAAAACCAAGGTGGTCACTTCCAAACCTTCAAAAATCTAGTTCCCTTCAAATAAAATGGAAATATCTCTTTGATATTTCCATGTAGGTTAAGACTGCAAATTTTCCTTAGTGCTTATTAATAAATATGTTGAAACATTATAATTATAAAAGCAATATGAAGAAAAATGAAGAGTAAAGAATATTAAACATATTGAGCACTTACACATTTCTAGGAACTGTTCTTAGCAATTACAATATGATTATGAGGTGGGTATGTTGACATTAAGGAAACAGGCAGAGGAGAGGCTTGGAAACCTGCCCAGATTCACTGTTAGCGAGCAGCACAGACCAGATTCAAATCTAGGCACCGTGACACCTGAGCTTGTGACCATGCTCACTACTCTATAATGAAGCAATATGTTCACTTATGGATAAGTTTAGGAACTATAATTCAAATAATACTGTTAGTGTTAAACATGGCTTGGCTACGCACTTACAAATTGTTATGAACTTCATGGAAAATAATCACTGGCTTTGCACACTAGACAAGATTTGGAAAAGAGAATTGCATAAAATTCCTTCCCATTTTATGTCGTGCACCACACCTAGCCTGGAGAACATAAATTCTCCAAAAAGAAAAAAAAAAGTGGAGGATATATGTTCAGCCAAATTACCATACTTCACTTTCATGTACCCTAAAATCTTAAAACTGAGTAAATGTGGATAAACTTTATTCTAATAAACCACTTATTTAGCACAATTGTTTTGAGATCAGCCAAGACAGAATATCTTGCTACAATTGAATGTAAATTCATAGAATATTATCAGCAAAGAAAGTCATATTTTTCTAAGAAAAGGGTAATTTTTCTTGTATGGACTTTGGTCCAGTTTGAGAATGATGAAATTCTCAGGGAAAATAATTTTGTTTCTGAGGGGTACTCTAGCATCTCAAATTGCTTGGTACCTTGATATTAAATTACTCAGAGGTTCAGTTGATCACTGTTTGCCAATGCACATTCAGCTAGCAAGGGAAATTTTCAATTGAAAAGTAGTTTCTAAGAAAGTAAGTCAAAGATATCCATTTGGTGTTTAATAAGAAATTCAAGAAAAGTTCAACAAGAAAACAGTTAAAATAACTTCAATTAGACTATTTTTATTTTTTTCAAAGGTAGGAAAGCAGCTTAGATGGAAAATAAATTAATTTTACATTACTTTAGTGACTTCACATGAATATTAGCCATGACCGTTAGCAAGAACATTGCTTTTATGTATTTTTGAATGATAATAGCTAAGAAGTTAAAGCTAGAGGTAATAGTGGGAAAGATAAGCTGAACTACAACCAACTACTTAAAACTTTTGACTGGAAGCATGTACTAGTGAGTCTAACATCACGTAACTAGACTCTGGTATTACCAAAATAGTCTTTCTGAATAGAGAATGTCAGTTTAATTTTCAGGACATCATCCCCTAAATAACACACTTCTGGATAAGTACATAGAACTTTTACCATAGCTGTGTGTTAGAATATGTTTTAAAATATGTTAACTTTGTCAAGGACCTGTGTATCCCAATTCATTGCACTATGCATTTGCTAAGTTGAATGAAGTTTTGTTCTACATTATCTGAGTTTTTTTCTGGAATTTAACACAATCTAATGTTCTCCTTAAACATGTTATTATATATATTATATTCATATAATATATATAATTAGATATGTATGTATTTTAATTATATTGACACATTGGCTCGATACTTTCAAGACAGACCTTGTATATGTGTGTATGCATGTGTGTGTATGTATATTGTATATATATATGTATATATAAATATAGATATAAATATATGCACACACATATACATATGTGGTTTGTCCAAAAGGTATCCAGCCATGTAATATGAAAAATAGAGACATTTACTGAAGAAGATACAAGATACAAGAAACATTTTACATAGGACAATGATGCCTCAGTCCCCCTCAAAGTTGGCACCTTGGGACCTCATGCAGTTCTCCCAGTCACCATCAGCTGCCCCATCATACTTTTCTGAACCTTATTGGCAGTTTGAGATCTCTTCCCTTTCAAAGGTGATGTTAGTTTTGAGAAAGTGCAGAGCACCAAATCTGGGCTGTAAGGGGACTGAGTTACCTAAGTGATTTGATGTTTTACCAAAAACACTCTGCAGGAGATGTGATGCATGAGTGGCCACATTGTCGTGATGAAACTGCCCATCGCCAGTTGTTTGTAGCTGCAACATTCTGAATCATCTGAATAGTTTCCATAGAGGAATGTCCAAGCTTAATACAAAATTTGACGCAGATTCCTTGATCTACTTGATTAGTCATTTTAAATGCAATGGCCACACAGTACACATGGTCACTCAATGGCATCTATGATTCCTACTGACTAGTACAGTGACACTGTTATTGTTCACATGTGTGTATTCCAGTCCAATCTCCTTGGCTGCCAAGTTACATCCATGTTACACAAATCATTCTCATTATATTAATTATGGTGGGACCTTTGCTGGAGACATATATATATATATATATATATATATATATATATATATATACACTCAACAAATCTAAGTATCTATTCCTCATTTAGCTCAACCTTCTGTGTTGCTGAATTTTCTTCTCTTACCCTTATTTCTCTTTCTGGATGGATTTTGTAGTACTGCTGTCCAAGACTGGAGCCACTGTTTATCCTCCATCTCTTTTTTTCTCTAACTTCTGCAAATTTTGCTGTGTGCCTCTAACAACTGTTCTTTCTTCTTCATTCCCATTGCCAAAAGCTGCTTTGGTTCAGGCTCTTGATACATATTTTTTCTAATGTTTCCCTGACACTATTCCTTATCATCATCCATTCATCAACAATACTACTGTCTAAACACAATTAAAACAGTCTTCTATAGATTCCTGAACTTATATCATTAAACCTAAGTTCTTTAGTAAGACCTGTAAAGAATTGCCCAATTTTTTGTCTGCTTTCTCTCTTCCCCATCTGCAATTTATGCAATAGTAATTCTGATCTACTTATTATTTTGTAAATACACTGTTATGGACATGTTTGTGTACCCTTAAAATCCATATGCTGAAGGCCTTATTTATCATCTATGTGACCATATTTGGAGGTGGGGTTCTTGGCAAGTAACTAGGTTTAGATGGTGCCAGGAGAGTAGCATCCTCATCATGGGATTAGTGCTTTTGAAAGAAAGAGGAAGAGGCACCAGAGCTTTGTCTATCTCCATGTATATAAACAAAGGAAAGGTCATGAGAGCACATGGAGAAAAGGCAGCAGGCTAAGCCAAAAGGAGATTTTCATCTGTTTCAGGTTTTTGTTTTGTTTTGTTTTGTTTTGTTTTAGTGGGGAGGTGGGGGTTACTAACTACTCTAACAGTTATGTAGTAATATCTCATTGTTTTTCATTCACTATGTTTTTTTGTGAATTATTTATAAATGTTCTTTATCAAGTTAAAGAAGTTCCTCTCTATTCCTAATTTTCTGTTTTTCTTATCATGAAGTTAGTTTGGGAATTTTTCAAACATTTTCTTCTGCCTCAATTAATAAAGCTAGATAAGAGGATAGTTCTTCCTTAACCTGTTAATGTGGTGGATTATATTAATTAATTAAATTCTATCTTTCATCAATGACTTTTTGTATAACTAAAATATCCAAGACTCTAGTATAACACAACTAGAATTAATGAGAACTAGAAATGGTGGATATATAAACCATAACAATAAAAATCAATTAGTAAACATAGCAGGAAAAATATTATTGACAATATTGGCAAAATTGTAACAAATCTTAGGAATAAATTTAACAAGAAAAGTTAATAAGATCTTTGTAAGAGATATATTATTTTTGAAATAAATACAATTTGTTTTAGCTCTTCTGGGTCTCTTGCTTTTACTTAAGAATTTTAGCTTGTTCATTTCTACAAAAAGGCAGCTGGGATTTTGATAGGTATTAAACAAAAATCTATATGTTAATTTAGGGCATATTGCCATCTTAACAATATTAAGGCTGCAATTCATGATTTGTTTGGGCTTAAATATATAGTGCCACTGTTTATTTTTTTAACTCTATTTATCCTACTTGTCCTATATTCTTTTTGTGCTTTTTCAGGGTTAGGGAGTTAAACATGTTTTTGCATTTCATATTTCTCTTCCTTATTTTATTAGTTAGACCTTTTATTGACTTTTCTTAATGATCATTCTAGAAATTACGACATACACATTTGAGTTAGTAAATCTAGTAAAACTAAGTCACAGACCTTAGAACAGTTTAATTCCATGTATGTATTTTCTCTTTTTGCCATTTGTATAATTATTGTCTGCATTTTAATTTTACATATATTTTAAATTTCATGAATATTATTACTGTTATTTTGTACAATCAATATTAATTTAGATTTACTTATATATTTATTCACTTCATTATTTTTTATTTTCTCCTTAATATATATTCTTCTGTATGGGATACTTTTTTTATATATGTGATTATGGTCCTATACCTAATGAATTCAGCATTCCTTTTGATAAAGTTTCACAGACAAAAAATGATTTTGATATCAGTTTTTCTGGAAATGCCTTTTTACTTACATTTTTTAAAGAAAATTTCTTTCAGTATAGAATTCTTAATGGCAATTATTTTTCTGCCCTTTAAACACATTACTCAATTGTTTTTGAAATTCTGCTATTTCTTTTGATAGATCAACTAGGAGTTTTATTGTTCATATGAAGGGAATATGTCTTCTTCCCTGAAATCTTTTAAGATTTTCTCTTGGTAATTTTATTTTTCTTTAATAGTTTTACTATTATGAACTCAGTTGTGTTTCTCTTTGTATTTGTCCTGCTCAGATTTGTGATATACTTTTATCTGTGGTAGATTGTCTTTTATTAGTTTTTAAAGTTTATCTTACATTACCTCTTCAGATATTGTCTTTACTTTATTCAAATATGATTTCTGCTCTGTTGTCTCTCCTCCTCTTTCTAACTTCAATTACATATGAGACATATTAATCATATTTTATGTGTCTTATGTACTTTTCTGTATTTTATAACTTTATCTGCATATTTTTACTGACAGTTCTTCACTGCAATTGAATATAATCTGCAATTAAAGCCATTTATTTCAGTTACTATATTTTTCAACTGAAGATTTTCCTGAACTCTTCTTTTTAATTAAGTATGTTGGGGTGACACTGGTTAATAAAATTATGTAAGTTTCAAGTGAACAATTCTATAATACATCATTTACATCTGAATTCTTTCTGATACACTTGCATTCTTTGGTGACATTCTCCTCTTTTCTGGAACCTAATGATCATAGTTATTGGAAATACTGTGTCTAAAAAGTCCATTATGTGGATCACTTATAGTTGAGCTTTTTTTGTTTGTTTCTTTTCTCTGACTCTTGACATACGTGGTATTCATTGATTAAATGGTGAATATTTAGTATGTAATAGTTGAGTACCTATGCAATCACTTAGCTTTTCACAAACATTTGGAAAAGAGAATGTTTCTCCTAATCCAACCTGGAATTGAGTTCTACAATATATGTAGAACTCTACTGTCCCAAGAGTATCTGCCAAAAAAACTATTTTAATTATATTGACATTGGCTCAATAATTTGGGGCAGATTTTCATATGTCTGTATATCTTCCATCTGGGTATGATGTTTTCTCCAGTCTACACCTGCAAGAGTATACCTCCTGGTCTTGAGATGGGTTTTAGATTTCACACTTTAGAAGTCATGATTGATTTCTAGTTTACACTTTTTTTTAGGATGCAGCCCTACAAGTATTATGACATCCCAACTAAGATGTCTTATAGGGCACCTCTTTCTTGGCAACCCTGAAACTCAAATTCATTTGTCCAGTCTGATGAAACTTATAAAAGCCCTCATAATTCTATCTCTGAGGAACTGGCCTCCCAAATCATAGCTGGTTTGATTGCTGAATTTCAATTTTACTCTCCTGGTGCTCTGAATGACTGCACACAGTCACTGCTCTCTGCTCAGATTTCTTTTTGGTTTCTCAGCTCCTAGTTCAGATTATTAATGCAGATTGATGCAGCCATTGTGGAAATATCTCAAAAAATTAAAAATGAACTGCCTTTTGACCCAGAGGTCCCACTTTTGGGAATATATCTGAAGAAACCCAAACACTAATGCAAAAGAACATATATTCATTGCAACATTACTTACAATTGCCAAGATATGGGTGCAGCCTAGTGTCTATCAATAGATGAGTGGATAAAATAACAATAGGGTGCTTTCATAATGGAATACTACTCAGCCATATAAAAAGAAGAAAACCTTAAACTTTGCAATAGCATGAATAAGCCAGTCAGAGAGAGATAAATACCATATCACTTCATTCATATGTGAAACCTAATGAACAAACTGAATTGACAAGCAAAATAGAGACAGGCTCTAGATAGAGAGCTAGATGATAGCACTGGGGAAGGGGTTAGAGGTAGAGGGATTGAACAAAATGGAAAAAGGACTCATGGATATGGATAAGAATGTGGTGATTTTGGGGGGGGTGAGTATATGGGGGAACTAAATGGTCGTAGAAAAAATACAATAAAAATAAAAATAAATAAATTATATTAAATTCTCAATAAAATTAAAATATCAACAAATAATCTTGAAGAAGGGTAGCATGATATGTCAGGCTCAATTCAGTGATTTTACTCTTCTCTCAGCAACCTTGAACCTTCCAATTCTGGATGTTCTGGTGCTTTCTGATGTCTCTAAACAGTTTATTTGAAGGTAGGGTTGTAGGTGAGAAGGAGTGCTTTACATGTTGTTTTTCTAATTTTGGAAGATACAGGTTTGTATTGTTGAAATCTAGTCCATCCTAGCTGGAAATAAAAGTATTTGCTGGAATATTTTGAAGCCAATCTCAGTAACTATCATTTTCTCTATAAATACTTTATAGGATAAATATGTCTTACTAACAAATACGATGCTTTGTTATTTAACATAAGCCTGTTCTCATAAAAATAACAGTAATTATTTAATATAATCTATTATTAAGTCTATGTTCAAAACTTCTCAAATAAGCCCTAGCTTATAGCACAGTGGATAAGGCACTGGCCTGCAAACCCAAAGGTCGCTGGCTTGATTAACAGTCAGGGCACATAACCAGGTTGCAAGCCAGGTCTCCAGCCAGGTCTGTAGCTGGAGGAAAGTGAAAGGCAACCACACATTGATGTTTCTCTCCCTTTCTGCCTCTATTCCTTCCCCTCTCTCTAAAAATAGTAAATATAAATCTTTTTTAAAAACCCAAACTTCCCAAATATCTAAAAAGTATTCTTTTTTATTTACATATTTATTATTTTTAATATATTTTATTTATTTTGCTATTTCAGTTGTCCCGGTTTTTCCCCCCTTAGCCCCCTTCACATGGTACCCCCATTCCCTCCAGCAGTGTCCCCCTTTGTACATGTCCATGAGTCATGCATGTAAGTTCTTTGGCTTCTCCTTTCCTTTATTCTTCTTAACATCACCCTGTCTAGTCTATAACCACTAATGTGTACTTTTTTCCCCCTTTCACATCTAGAAAATTCACCATTTAATTACTGCCTTTTGTCAGCACCTCGAAACATATTAATACAAAGTTTTCTTTTCATTATTTCAAAATGCCTACATTAAAAAGTATTCTTGAATTTGGATGTAAATAAAGTTCAAACATTGCATTTTATTGATGTCTTATTTACTCTACAACAATTTCCCCTCTATTTTATGTCATTTTCACTTATAATAAATAGTTATTTTTCATATAGAATTCCTCAACTTATCAATTTTGCTGAATGTATTCTTATCATTTTACTTGTTCCTCTCATCTTTGTGTATCTAGTAAATTGAAAGTTAAATATAGAGGTTTGATTATTTTCAAGTTTTTTGACAAAAATACTTCAGAGTATTAAAATGAGTTTTTATTATCCTACCCTTAATGGTGTTTTATATTGATCAATTGGCCCAGGTATTGTTAGCACAAAATCTTTTAAAATAAAAAATATCTTTGTCATAGACATATACTATATGGTCAGTTTTGTAACTCACATATAATCAATGTGGCTAACTTTAGATGATATTGTTGGTGTCTATTTTCTTCATTTTGCTTAGTGTCTTTACTTCCATAGTTGCATTTTTTTCAGTTTTAAAGGACATATAAATTCATCTCAGAATATTCAAGGGTTGTTATAGAAACTATATCTGTCCTGGAAGAACTCTCAAGAATGAAAAGGAAAAATAAGACACAATTTAACAAGGGAGAGTAAAAGAAATATCCACAAGTCTAATCCTGACATATAAGCAAATTTAAAGCAGTGGTTCTCAAATGGGTGGTACTGCCCTTGGTGAATGTTTATGTCTCTCATAAACTTATATGTCAAGGTGATGGTTCTAAGAGGTGGTTTTAATTAATAGCTTGGTTCTCTACATATGGACAGATCTCTCAATCTCTCGTAGTTGGGGTGGTTTAATTTTTCTCCCAGTCTATGAATAAAAGGGTGTACCTCCTGATTTTGACAGGAGCCTACAGAGTATTCCTGAGCATATTCTTTATTTTGTAAACTGACATATACCACCTGGCTATTTTCCTCATGGCCATATTTTGTAGCCATTTATTCTCTTCCTCAAATTGGAAAAAGTATTTCTGCTTGATTTCAGCTTGACCAGCTTCTATGTTGGCCCATGGCTGCTAAGAGACCTGGGTAGGTGGTGTTTGGGTCCAGCCAAAATAAACCAGGTACAATAGGAACCAGACTTTGCACCATTTCACCCTCTACAACCAGTCACTGAGTTCCCATTGGGCACAAAATACTGTGTGAGGTAGTAGAAGATATGGTTGAGAGGGAGTCAAAGTTAAATAAAACATGCCTCACCTCAGAGGAATTTACAGTCTAGTTGGGGAAATAATTGTTACAACAGAGAATTGACAATGCCAAGAGAAAACTTGTTGTTACATTGCTTTTGAAATGCAAGCTGCTATTTATTCCAGCCTTTCTGACACTCCCTTACCCCACTCTGCCTGACATCCCCATTTCTCTTAGTTATACATTCTGCCTCTTCTTTGGTCAATATTGACATTAGGCCAATAACAATTACTGAAAGGAACCAGAAGAGAAGATATCTCTCCACATTTTAGAAAACAAGATATTCAAACATACAGGACAAACTTGAGGGATATATTCAGAGAAGAGCCCATGCTCCAGGGTGAGAGCAAGGTTTCAGAGAGAGATATGGGAGTGCATAATTAAGTAAAATCAGTAAACAAAAGGCTGTCTGTAAATCTGTTTACTCTTCCTAATGTTCACATCAAGAAAAAAGTGTGGGTACATAACAAATATTCTGGAAGCTCTGTTCTAGTCCCCTATGGGGGTGAAGTATGCAAGATAATTACAGCACAAATCCAACTAGGCTGAAAAAATCATCTTGGAATTGGATGGAGTTAAGAAAGCACAGAGACACAACAAAGATTGATTCCCTCAATGATGCTCCAAATCCAGCACTTCTTCCACATCCCTTCGTCTCCTTTGTGATTGTGTGTGGTTATTTCTCCTGCCCTTACATGTGGCCTTTCTTTGTCTTACATTCAGCTGCTCTGATTTGCACCATTTAACTCTGGGACTCTTTTTTTTTTCTCTCTGTAAATTCTTTATTTAAAAAATTTTTAAAGGTTTTATTTATTATTTTTAGAGAGAGGGGGAGGGAGAGAGACAAAGAGGCAGAGAGACATCAATGTATGGTTGCCTTTCACCTGCCTCCAGCTACTGAGCTGGCTGGAGACCTGGCTTGCAACCTGGTTATATGCCTTGGCTGGAAGTCGAACCAGTGACCTTTGGGTTTGCAGGCTGTCACCTTATCCACTGAGCCACTAGCCAGAGCCTAACTCTGGGACTCCTTGAAATCCAAATGTCTCTCCTACTTACATGACTCGGTTTTATTAGTTTATTTCTCTTTTTCGTACTGAATAATTCCTTAATGACCTAGTAATTTATCCATAGTTTAATAATTATCTTTACCTTTCAAGTCTCTTTTCTGAAAACTCACCATATTTTCCCTAGTACTAGTTATTACATTTACAACAGTTAAGCAACATGATACGGTGAGTGAAAGACTGGGCATTTAAAATCCTACCTCCTCCACTTAGTAGCTGTGTGAATTTGGTCCCTGCTTTAGTTTTGTTGTTAGTAAAATAAACACAGTGATACCAACAGAAGGATTGTTGTGAGTAATAAACGAAACATCTCAACTGCTTATGAGTGAGATGCAGATATTTAGCCTTCAACGAATTTTAGCTATTATTACTATTGACCTTAGTATATGTTATCTCCATACTAAAAGTCTTGTTTCATTATTAGTCTATACATACATGTCACTTTTAAATTAAAGAGGAAGGAAGGAACCCAGTCACATTAAATAGAGAGAACCTGCGCGTTATCATTCATGCTTAGATTTTTTTGAGGCTCTTCTGAGTTTTTGAGTATTATATGCTGCCACCTGCTGGAGTTCTCAGGAATTGTCCGTGGTGCATGAGTTGGTGATGAATCTTGCCATGTTTGATAAAATTTCACATTTACACAAAATAAAGAAAGTAAAATGTATTACTCAAGGCATGGATTCAACTAATACTCATCTGATCAATTGCTTTCACTAGGTGGCTCTATGAATAAGTATGATCTTAAAACACTCTGAAGGCTATGTGGTCTACAAAAAGAAAATGTCAATGTGATTATGAGCGCCAATGTAATAATAACTATTAAAGCTCCCTTGGTTATGAAATGCACACTTCACAGAATATTGTAATTAAAGAATATGAGATGTGACATTTAAAAATTGTATTTAAAATTAAAAGGAATTTAAATTTTTGATATCATAAAATAATATTCCTTTTGTTATTTAGAAATACTTCAAGCGCTGGCCCGTGGCACAGTGGATAAGGTGCTGGTCTGCGAACCCAAAGGTGGCTGGTTCGGTTCCCAGCCAGGGCACTTAACCATGTTACAAGCCAGGTCGCCAGCCAGGTCCTTAGCTGGAGGCAGGCGAAAGGCAAACATATATTGATGTTTCACTCTTTTTCTTCCTCCCTCCCTGCCCTTCTCTATAGAAATAATGAATAAAATCTTAAAAAAAAAAAAGAAAAGAAAAGAAAAGAAATGCTTCAGTATAAAATGAAGGAAATGATCAATAGGAGACACTTAGATAAAAGTTAATAATTTCTATTATTCGGAATTTTAAGGAAAATATAAAATATATTTTGAAAATACTTTTAGCTCTGGCTGGTGTGGCTCAGTGGGTTGAGTGCCAGCCTGGGAACCAAAAGGTCACTGGTTCAATTGCCAGCCTGGGCACATGCCTGGGTTGCAGCCAGGTCTCCAGTCGGGAGCATGCAAGAGGCAACCACACATTGATGTTTCTCTCCCTCTCTTTCTCCCTCCCTTCACCTTTCTCTAAAAGTAAATAAATAAAATCTTTTTAAGAAAATCTTTTAAAATAAAATAAAATAAAATGTATATCTAGTAGTTTCCACCAGTTAGCAGAATTTTGTTTCCCAGAGTCTAGGTTTCTGTAATGAGAGCCATATCTAACTTATATGCTATGGCCCAGCTTTGATCCAAGGAGAGAGATTAATCCACATGGAAGACCAGAAAGTAATATGGGAGAATTTCATAAGTAAAGCTTAGAAAATATAACTTCTCATGACTTAAAAAAGATCTTTACCCCAAGGATAACCTTAAAATATGTGAGATCTCTCATATTATGAGTAAAGACAAGAAATCTGTTCCTTGAAGGTCAAAAAAAACCCAAATAGAAGAGTGTTTGGACACACTTTTAAAAGTCCGTTATACTAGTGAATTAGCATATATCTTTAAATAACTGCTAAGTTATTAAATACTGGTTTCTATGTCTAGAAGGAGTACATGTTAGGGCTATGCAAGCCAGGTAAGCAAATGTGACACTTTTTTCCTAGCTTTCCTGTTGAAAAGGTCTGCACATCTACGTACACCTCTGCCTCACTCAGGACCCTATATCTTGTGGGTATTATACCCATCAATGGTTAATATGTTGGGTATCAAGAGTACAAGTTAAAGTCATATGTAAACTATAAATATCCTCTCAGAAAATTTCTCATATCCATCACACACACACACACACACACACGCACTTTCCAAGTATCTGAGTTTCTTTTTTGGATTCTTTAAAAAGAAAATCCATGATCATATCACATGAAAGGGATTTTCCATTACTAAAGTCCAAGTAGTAACTGTGGAGCATCATGGTGGCTAATTTTATGTCTCAACATGACTGGATTTTTGAAGTGGATGCCCAAACATTTGGTCACACTGATTCTGGGTGTGTCTATGTATAAGGGTGTTACTGACTGAGATGAACATCTGAATCAGTTAACTGAGTAAAGCAGATTGCCCTTCCTCATGTGGGTGGTCCTCATTTAATCCATTTGAGTTTTTTTTTAATTTTTCTTCTCATTGTTGTTGTATTATACCCATCCCCTTTTTACTCCCCTCTGTCCCCTTCCCTACCCACCCACTCCCCCGCAAAGTCAATTCCACCTGTTGTTCATGTCCATTGGTCCTTCCATACTAGGTTCTTGTCTAAACTCTTCCCCTTCTTTGCTTCTTCTTCCACCCTTCCTCCATTCCCCTTCTCCCAGCCCACTGAAGGCCTATTCACTGTATTCATATATTTGGTTCTGTTTTGCTTGTTTGTTATGTTCATTATTGTGCTTAAATGGGTGAGTTCATATGGTATTTTCTTACACTGACTGGCTTATTTCACTAAGCAAAACACTTTCTTGTTCCATCCATGTTGTTGCAAAGGTTAGGAGCTCCTTCTTTCTTTCGGCTGTGTAGTATTCCATTGTGTAAATGTACCCAAGTTTTTTGATCCAATCATCCACTGATGGACACTTAGGCTGTTTCCAGCACTTGGCTATTGTAAATAGTGCTGCTATGAATATAGTGGTACATAAGTTCTTATGAATTGGTGTTTCAGAATTCTTTGGGTATAGTCCTAGCAGTGGACTAGCTGAATCAAAAGGCAATTCCATTTTTAGATTTTTAAGGAAACCCCATACTGTTATCCATAGTGGCTGCACCAGCCTGCATTCCCACCAACAATGCACCAGGGTTCCCTTTGCCCCGCATCCTCGCCAACACTTGTCTGTTGATTTGCTGATGATTGCCATTCTGACACTGTGAAGTGGTATCTTATTGTGGTTTTCATTTGCATCTCTCTGATGACTAGTGATATTGAGCATTCTTTCATATACCTCTGGGCCCTTTGTATATCTTCCTCAGTGAGTTGTCTGTTCAGTTCTTTTTCCCATTTTTTAATTGGGCTGTCTGTCTCCCTGGTGTTGAGTCACATTAGTTCTTTATATATTTTGGAGATCAGACCCTTGTCTGAGATATCATTGGCAATTATGTTTTCCCATACAGTTGGTTCCCTTTGAATTTTGCTGGTATTTTCTTTAGCTGAACAGAAACTTTTCAATTTGATATAGTCCCATTTGTTGATTCATTCTTTGATTTCCTTGCCCTTGGTGAAGTATCAGTAAACATATTTTTGCGTAGGATATCCGAAAGCTTACTGCCTATATTTTTGTCCAGGACCTTTATGGTGGCACTGCTTATGTTTAAATCTTTTATCCATCTTGAGTTTATTCTGGTGTATGGTGTAAGTTGGTGGTCTAGTTTTATCTTTTTGCATGTTGCTGTCCAGTTCTCCCAACACCATTTGTTGAAGAGACTGTTTTGACTCCATTGGATGTTCCTTCCCCCTTTGTCAAATATGAGTTGACCATAGAGTCCTGGGTTAATTTCTGGGCTCTCTATTCTGTTCC
>PVIW01014061.1:0-24921 GCA_004026585.1 Noctilio leporinus | reverse complement strand
ATTTAGGTGGATTGAGGTATGGGGGGGATTAAGAATATGTGAGGAGTAACTTTTGCAAAGGATATGTTGGGGCTTAATAGTTCATATTGCTCTCGGTATAATTCAGGTGCTTGAGATTGGCAGCAATCCCTTTCCTGATGCTGCCTCTTTTTCTTGGTCAGGACTTTACAGTCTATAGTCTATATTCTAGCTGGTCTTGACGCGTGGCAGGGCCTCTGATTGTGGCAGTAGGGCTGATTCTGAGTGTCCTTCCCCAGGTAGGCTGGGCCTTCAGCAGCCTGGCTGGGTTTTAGGGCTGCCGGTGTTCTAGAGCCCGCAGGCAGCCCCCTCCCACTCCTGGCGGAGGTTCCTGCCCAGGACGAGCACCCAGCACTTCTGCAGGGCAGCCCGCAACTTCTCCGCTGGTCCCTGTGACGACTGTCCCCACCCCCGCAGTTCTGGGAGGAGGCCGGGCCTGTCAGTCAACACTGTCCGGGGTCACCTACACTGTCCCTCCCTTCCGGGGCGGGCACCATGCCTCCAAGCCAACCAGCTCTCCTCGGAGTCCTTTAGGCGGCCTCTGTGATGAGCCCCTCCCAGGCATGGGCGGTGGGGCCTTTGTCTCCAGCAATGGCGGGTCAGTTACCCCTGCCACTTGTTCCGGCTCCCCGGTTCACTGGCTTGCCGTTTGGAGTTTCCCGCGGAGCCTGGGGGCCTGTGTGGTTGCGCAGGGCTGGGCCTCCCCTCTCGCAGGGGCTTCTAGCTGCTGTTTCCCTGGTGGCCCAGCAGCTCCGTTTTCGGTCCCCGGCTGGTGCACTTCCTGCTACCACCCCCCCTCCGGCTTCCCGCAGGACTCTTCTCCTCCGCCTCTAGCTCCGCGAGGAGCCTCCTCTCCCTGTTGCTGCAGTGAGTCTCTCACACAGTCCCTCCCCTGCAAGAGTTCAATTCCGAGTTCCCTATGGCGTTTGCCCTCGCTGTCCGCACTTCACTGTTGAGACTTCCAGTCACCAGGGAGCCCGGAACTGGCCCCAGTCAAACACGCCCCTCTGAGCAGAGCAGCCCCTGCCCAGAGCCAACCTCGGCCCACCGGCCCGGTCAGTCAGGAATGCCTCACCTACTGTCCTGCTGGCCTCCTCTGCCTCTGGGCTGTGCTCCCTTGTGTCCAGATGCTGCCCGTTCCAATCCCTGGGGTCCTGAAGACGTCTCACGCTCCCTATCCTGTCCTCTAGCTGCTTTGGTACTGGAGAACACCATCAGCACTGCTCTCTACTCTGTCGCCATCTTCCTCTGGCATTATACTTCTATTGGACAGTGATGTTCGAGACAGTACAGATTTATCTGATGAGTTTAAAATGTTTACTTCATGAAGGACAAATGGTGGTGAAAAGAGACTTGACTTTGGGTGGTGAGCACATGATACAGTATGCAAATGCTGTGGTACACTTGAAACTTGTGTTATTAACCAATTAAACTTATTTTATTAACCAATATCACCCCCAATAAATTCAATAAAAAGAGAAAGAAAATAGTATAAGAATCTTTAAGAAAGAAAAATGTGCATTTCATTTTGCATTTTATAACCAAAATAATACAATCCTTTAGAAAGAAAAATATTTTTGAAAAGCAGTAGAGAAAGGACCATGACAGGAGAAGATTGAGGATATATCACAGATACAGTAGTTGGCTTCATGCTCAAAGGTATCACAACTAGGACAACTAGGCATCACCTGCCTATACCTACCTGAGCCTGTAGCATCAGAAGTCTCCCAATCAGTCTCCCTCAGAGATCAGTCTCTATACCAGAGTGGTATTTCCACACACTAATCAGATTACATCACTTCCTGCTCCGTATCCATCTATGATTCTCTTTGGCCTTCATCATCTGGGCTTTTCTTCCTCTTACCTCCCCTTTCCCCTCAGCTTCACTTCCTCGGCTTTGGCCTACAGGCACCAGGCTTGCCTACTTGTTTCCTTCTTCCTGGGAACAAGCCTGGTCTTGCTGGGCTGGCTCCTCCTTGTCATCCATATCTCAGCATCCTTGGCAATGGTTTTCCTGAGTACCTCATAAAGACTGAAAACTGTGAAGTCATCTAAGCTCTGTCACAGGGTAGCTGTGTGACTCTGGGAGACTTTACTTTTCTCTTTCAGGTTGTTTTGTAAAAGGAGACAGTACTGGTGCCTTCAGGGGATTAAATATACTATTATGTAGAAAAGTCTTAGAACAATGTCTGGCATGTAGTAAGCACTATGTTCATATCATCACCACCACCACTACCACCATCATCATTATTAAACATTTGGCAACAGATATCAGGTAACTTGCAGAATGTCTATCATCATTGTTCTAACACTTCATTTTAAGGAATTTATCCTAAGTAAAAAACTGGACATTAACAAGGATTTTTGTATATAATAAGATTAAAAAATGTTTTTAATGAGAGTGGAAAATTTGAAATAGCCTCCATGCTGATTAAATAGCAGTAACAGAGAGAACCAAGATGGTGGAGGAGTAAGTGGAGCTACACCAATTTCCTCCCAACATCAAACTGGAATTACAACTTAACTGGGGAGAAATCATCCAGAATAACCAACAGAACACCAACTGGAGAGAAGCTGTGTTATCACAGACAGAAAAGAAGAGATGATTCATCACAACTTGACTGGTAGGAAGTGCGGAGATGTGAGAGGGTGGGCAGGGCTCCTGCAGGTGGCAGCTGAAGGGACAGAGAAACATCTCAGCAGCTGGGGGGTTCTAACTGAGAAGGGTGGGCTCTAAACCCCCAACTGGGCTTCCCAGTCTATAGCAACACAGCTGAGAGTAAAACAGCATCCAGCTGTGAAAAGCAAAAAGCCACCAGGTTTAGATGGCTTGACAGAGAGACTGAGTTCTTAAAGGGACCATGCATGAAAATACAGTGGCACCCACCTACCCTGGGCTCCAGTAGAGAAAGGGCAGAGTGGACTAGAGAAGCTTGGGGAAAGTTTGGGTCAGTGGCTTTAGGGGGAGAGCTGAGGGAGCAGTCCATAAGTCTAGTGCTGACCCATCCCCCATACAGCCAGGAGACCGCTCTTCTCCAAAGGGCAGAAGACTGAAGGGAAGCCACAGCCCCATAGAAATTAACCCCCATTCAGCGGTGCCTAGATCACAGGTTGATTGGATTAACAACTGACTTCATCTGCCCTGCCCAGGGGTGCCTAAAACTGACCACTTATCACAGAATGATGGGATTCACAAGTAGAGACAGACAAAGCCAGTGAATTTCTGGTAGTCTCCAACTGGCTGACTAGGCCCAGACTAGGACACGAGTTGATGTCACCAAGCACAGATCCAGGAAGTAAAAAAAGTGCACTTCTGCACCACAGGAGG
Source organism: Noctilio leporinus (assembly GCA_004026585.1). Taxonomy (NCBI): domain Eukaryota; kingdom Metazoa; phylum Chordata; class Mammalia; order Chiroptera; family Noctilionidae; genus Noctilio; species Noctilio leporinus. Next base: position 21,575 of record PVIW01014061.1, on the reverse strand, counting down.
TCACACCACTAAGACAGTAAGTCAAAGCAGACCAATCCAAGAAGCAGAAACAAACAAGAGCCGCCTAAAATAGGGAGACAAAGAAATAAACCCTCAGCCAAAGGAAAGGAGGACTCCCCAGGAAGAGTACAAAATGAAATAGAGGCAAGCACCCTGTCAGACATGGAATTCAAAATAATGATGATAGAGAAGCTCAATGAACTCAGCCAGTTCAAAGAAAACTATAAACAACCCCAGGGGAACTACTAAGAACTCCAGGTAAGCTACTGGGAACTTACTGAGAACTACACCAGCATTAAAAAGGACATAGAAACCATCAATAAGAGCCAGGAAGAAATGAAAGAATACAATTTCTGAATTGAAGAACACAGTAGAAGTAATCAAAAGCAGGCTAGAGAAAGCAGAGGATTGGATTGGTGAGCTGGAGGTAAATGTAGAAAAAAATTCCCAGGCAGTGCAATAAAATGAAAAATGACTGAAAAAGAATGAAGTGGTTTTAAGAGAGCTGCAGGACAACATGAAACATAAGAACATTTGTATCATAGGGATACCAGAAGCAGAACAGGAGGAGCAAGGGATAGAAAACCTGTTTGAAAAAGTAATGACAGAAAACTTTTCTCACTTGAGGAGAGAAAAAGTCATGCAATTTCAGGAAGCACAAAGGGTCCCGATGAAGATGAACTTAAACAGCCCATTCTAAGGCACATCATCATGAAAATGGCAAATTTCAAAGACAAGGAGAGTATCCTAAAAGCAGCAAGAGAGAAACAGTTAATAACATACAAGTGGGGTACCATAAGGTTATCAGCTGATTTCTCAACAGAAACACAACAAGCCAGAAGGGAATGGCAAAAAATATTTCAAAGCAATGAAAAACAAAGGCCTGCAACCAAGAATACTCTACCCAGCAAGGATCTCATTCAAAATGGAAGGTGAAACTAGAAGTTTCCCAGACAAAAGAAGGCTAAATGAATACATCTTCACCAAACCAGCATTGGGAGAGATGCTAAAGAGTCTGATTTAAGAAGATGAAGAAACAGAGAGAGACAGACAAGAACACAGGTACAAAGGGAAATGGATTAAATGCACCAATCTGAAGACATAGGGTAGCTAACTAGGTAAGAACCAACTTTTACTTATGAATGCTTTAAAATGATCTTGTTATAAATAGATTTTACTAAATAAGGTATAATTTTATATATTACTTGTATCTGCATTACTGTAAGTTAAGTTTTCTTAGATTAGAATTATTTCATAATGTGGGAAAATCATGTTATTTGAAATAACTCGGAAAAATAAAATGCAGTTAAGGAAGAAAAAAATAAGAAAATGTGGATGTATATTACTTAGAATACATGCTATCTTTCTTAATCATGGTTACAAAATATGTGCTTATTTGTGGGTGTGTAATACATAGGTTTTGTTAGCAATTTATGTTTTAAATAGCAACCAACTGGTTGTTGGTGTGTTGTGAAATCAATCAATCTTTAGGTTAGAAAAGATGCTGAGAATGAAGACCAATTTGGATGGAAGTTGCATACTACTAAACTATATGACTCAAATACATAGGCAATATATATTCTTACATTAGCATGTAAATTATATGAGATTCCTTTCAAATATTCAGGGGTTTGTTCAGGACCACACGGGAAGTTAATCACAAGTTCAAAAAATATCTAGAAGACTGTTTTACGAAAGTACTTAAATTCTAGGGTTTTTTTCTTTTTTCTTTTTTTTTACTTTAAGTTAATAGATATCATAATTTCTACTCTGTGGGGACCAGCTGAGCACTGCAAGTGCCATTATTTCTGAAGGCTTCAACTTGTAAAATACATATAGAGGAAAAACAGAGGATATTGAAAGAAGTAAGTCCTACGTAAAGACAAAAAAAAAAAACAAAAAACAAAAAACACAAAACAAACAAACAAAAAAACAATGTACTATTTAAAATGGAAAACTCCGAAGAGAATAAGTTGTAGTTCCAGTAGCTTAAAATGAAGTTGAGTTCTATTATTGGAAAGGGAAGGATCTGGCTCAGAAACCAAATTCATTTTTTACTATGGGTTTGGCACTGTCTCTAGGACAGCTTTCACAAACATGAGTTCTGCTATACACCATTTCTGTGATATATTTCACAAAAATAGTGTTCCAGAGTAAAATAAGTATTAAAAAGAAAAACTGCTTAATTTGCTACAATATATCATTTAACATGTAATAATTATATGCTATTGGCATGTTTAAAATGTTTTTGTATTAACTCTTCAAAATCTAGTATGTACTTTAACTATGTGTAAAAATATGTATGTGTATAAGTGTATTTTTGCTTGTGTTTGGTAATATAGCAACTCATATTACTTAAAAGAGTAATTCTTTAAACAAATGCATTAACGTAGGCAATTTGAAAAAAAATCCTTGTATCAATGAACTGCTCAATTTTCTGATGGTTCTGGTTGTTATTTGTTTTTGAGATCTGGTTGGGGGAGGAAGCAAAATGTGTCTACCTATGTCTCCATCTTGACTGAAAATCCTCAATTTTTAAATACTACTCAAAATAGCCCCCTAGTTAGGAAACAGAAGGCCACCACTTGGCTTGTTACGCAACTTTGTTTACCCCTTTTTTCTTTTTTCCTAATTAGTTGGATGTTTTGTTCAACCACCCTTGGAGTCTCCATTTCCTCTAACCTAACTGGGCATAATCTTATGGGATTTTGTAAAGATTAACTAAAATGTATGAGAAAAGAGTTATTTTAATTTTTTTTTAAAGATTTTATTTCATTATTTTTAGAAGGAGGGGGAGGGAGAGAAGCAGAGAGGGAGAGAGACATCAATATATGGTTTGCAACCTGGTTATGTGCCCTGGCTGGGGAATCGAACCTGTGATCTTTGGGTTTGCAGGCCAGCGCCTTATCCACTGTGCTATCAGCCAGGGCTCCTAATTTTTTATTAGTTAGTAGGAATCCAAATGCCCAGAGTCAGGCAGCTAATGTATATGAAGGAAGGTGGCCAGAGTGAGACAAACAGGGATTGGTGGGAACTCTGGTTCCTGGAGATAGCCTATTCCTTCTGAAGCCAAATGCTGCCACATAGGAATGAGGACCCTGTGTTGCTGTAGTTTAAATTTTGAACATAAATCAGAAAAGAAGCTTCTAATAACATTTCTTGATTTTTGAAACACAGTTTATGCCAAACAAAATCCAAAGTCTTTCTAATACGAAGCCAATTTGCAACTCTACTGTGTATATATATATATGTGTGTGTGTGTGTGTGTGTGTGTGTGTATTGTTCCAAACTAGAACAGACATCTGGATTGGATCTGAGTTATTTTCTCTCCAGGGTCTGTAAGTCTGTTACAGTAAGACTGTAAGTATTTTGAGGGCAGTGCACATCTTCTGTATTAAAGTACAATTCATGCCTGATAAGTCATCTTGGTAAATGGTACTTCCTTATCTATTCATAAGGTTTTTAAATTTTGGCATCACCTAAGTTGCTTATTAAAAATGCTACCTTGCCCAGCAATTGCAGTCCTAGATATATACCCAACAGAACTCCGAGTGCCGGCACTAGACATGTACTAAATGTTCATAGCAGCACTAAAATCTATCTAAATGACCATCATCAGTCTCAGAATGAAAGGTTTTTTTTAATTAAAAAAATTTATTTATTATTTTTAGAGAGAGGCAGAGAGGGAAAGAGGCATCAATGTATGATTGCCTTTCACCTGCCTCCAGCTACAGATCTGGCTGGAGACCTGGCTTGCAACCTGGTTATGTGCCCTTGCTGGGGAAATCGAACTAGCCATGTTTGGGTTTGCAGGCAAGCGCCTTATCCACGGTGCCACCAGCCAGGGTGGAGAATGAAAGTTTTTAACTTGTTGTACATTCACAATAAAAACTGTAACAACATGGATGAATTTCACAAATAATAATATTGAGCAAAAGAAGCCAGACACCAAAGAGTTTATAGTACATGTTTCTACTTATATAAACACAGAAACTGGCAAAACCTAACCTGTGGGTTATAAGTAAGGATAACAGTAACTTGGAGACAGGCAATGACAAAAGGGAACAGGAGACACTTCTGGGGTGCTGGCAATATGACTGGTTGCATAGGTGAATAAAATTCAATAAGTGGAACACTTATTTTGTACTTTTCTATATGTTAATATCCCAAGGAAAAATCAAAAGGCCTACTCCAGGGCTCCATTCCAGATCAATAGAATCTCTCTCTGGCATGGCGGGTGGGGATGAGGGTTGTCAAAAAAGTCCCCAGGACTATCAATGCAATTCATTAGAGGAGTCCCGTTTTGAGAGAGACATTGTACTTGAACAAACACACATTTCCTCCTCCAAGTGATTCTGCAAGCACTCGTGGCTAACCTAGCCAGCATCTGGCTTTCTTAGATTCTCTTATTTTATATATGTACATTTTACTAGAAGCAATGAGTGATATAAAATTAAGTGGCATTATGGTATATTCAAACAGTGACACTTGAGGCAATAGAAAGAGACAGCTCTGATAATGTGCCAGCTTATAAAATATGGCTAAATAAAATTAAATGTTTATGGGGTGACTCACACCAAATCCCCGAGGGTAAAATGTCAAGTGTTTACCATTGCTGAATCTCAACTGAATTCTGGTTTCCTGGGGAAGAAGAGCTGGGAAGAGGCTGAAAGAATCTTGATTTTTCCTAGAAAGAAAAAGGGGAGATTGTGTGACTGAGGGAGGGACAGGGAAGGGCCAGTACTGTAGACATTTTGGGAGCTGCAAGTCTAAGCTTTGTTTTTGTCACTGTGAGAAAGATAAAGCTGAGAACTTTACTCAGGCTACATCTATTTACATATTATGCTCTTGCATTTAAGAATCCAGAAATCAAATGGGAAAGAAAGCCCTGGCTAAGTAGCTCATTTGGTTAGAACATTATCCTGATACTATAAGTTGTTGGTTCAATCCCTGGTTCCAGGCATATACAAGAATCAACCAATGAAGAAATAATTAAGAAACAACAAATGAATGTCTCTCTGTCTCTCAAATAAAAAAATAAAATAAAAATATTTTTAAAAGTCAAAGTAAAACCAGAACTTAATCCTTTAATAAGCAACAGGAAGGCCAAGACTATATCATGACTCCCAGCACCTGGCCATGCATGGCTTATAAGAATGCTCAATAAATTCATTCATGCATTCAACACCTATTCATTGAGTTCTGTTCTAGGTAGTTGAGACAAAACAGACAGAAGTCCCTCAGCTAAAAAAGTGGAGAGAGAGCAACCAATCAATGTCATGTATAGCCTGTTCCCTAGTGGTCAGTACTTTGCAGAAAAATAAACCAAAGAGAAAGAATAGGGGGAGGGTTAATAAAGGTTGCAGTTTTACCCGAGAAGGTTAAGGAAGGCCTTACTGAAAATAAGGGAAAGAACTTAAGATGATGAGGAAGTGAACCATGTGGGTATGTGAGGGAAAAGCCTTTCAGGTAGAGGGATCAGCATGTGCAAACACCCTGAGACAAGAGTATGCCTGTGTGTTTGATAACGATAAGGATGCTGGAGCAATTAGTAAGAAGACAATGAGAGTAGGGTGGTAAAAAATGAGATCTAGTGGGTAGTGGGATTGTGGGTCACTCACTGTGAAGATTTTGGCTTTAATTCTGAGTGATATAAGAGACAGTAGATGGTTTTATTTAGGTAGGGAATGATATAGTCAGACTAAATATTGATTGAATTAAATATGGCACTATCCACACTATACACTAGTTAACATACATGATTATCTTTTATCTTTATAACCAGTTTAAATGATAAAAGGAGCAGGTACTTTTATCTAGATTTTCAAAGGATTACAGTGTAATATTTGGAGAAAACCAGATTTGGGCTTGAATTCTGACTCAGTCATATAAGAGCTAAGACTCTGTACAAGAGGCAACCTTGGTTTCCTTATCTCTACAATGTAGAAAATTACACTATTGGGAGGGAAGATCAGATGAAATTACAAATGGAAATGCCCAGTTTAGTGTCCAGCCTACATTGTACTCAATAAATGACATTAATTGCTGCCTTTTCCAGGTCCAAGGGATTGTATAGCTCTGAGAATCTCAGAGATAGTCCTTGGAGAGCTGCATAAACACATGTTGGGGCAAACATACAGATTCTGGGCCAATAACAAACGTACTGAATTCTAATTCTCTTGCATAGGAGCCTCAGTTCAAAGATTAACAACTTAAATGAAGCATGAACAGAATAGAGTTCATGCTTCTATAACACAGAGGTTATAGAGGGTTCAATTTAACAATGGAACCTCACTTTTCTCATCTGTAAAGTGAGAATAATATCATCTACTACTGAGGGTAGTGGGGATGATGCCTACACAGTTCCACCAATGTTAGCTACAAGAAAGGTTCTTAAAAGTACATTGTTTTAAATGTACCTAAAATTAACTCACCGTAAAGAATAAAATTCGTTTTCATTACTTTTTTCATTATTTTTTCACTTTAAAGAATTATCCATTTAGGTTAGAAGGAATGTCATATCAAAAAAGTTATTGGTGGGGCTCAGGGGATTGAGCATTGGACTGTGAACTGAAAGGTCATTAGTTTGATTCCTGGTTAGGGGCACATGCCTGGGTTGCAGGCCAGGTCCCCAACTAGAGGTGTTCGAGAGGCAAACAGTTGATGTTTTTCTTGCACATCAATGTTTCTCTCCCTCTTTCTCCCTCCCTCCCTCTATCTCAAAATAAATAAATAAATAAATAAATGTTTTTTAAAAGAAAAGATTATTTATGTGCCATCCAAAGTCATCCTGTAGATTTGCTAGAAAGAAGAATATGCCAGGGATATAAAGGAATGAAAATAGGATTGAGTCCCTTGTTAGTGCTTTTGTCTCAAGGATGGGGAAAGTTTGTCACTTGTTGCCTGGAGCAGATGGGAAAAATGGCTGATTCCTTCAGGGAGGCTGAGAATAGATATATTGGTGCCAAGCTCTGGAATATGTATGCAAGACAGGAAACTTCATCGTGCATAGGACTACTTTTGCCTAGGGAGACCTGACAACCAATTAAAGTGGTTGTCAAGTTGTGGGACTTGCAGTCTACAAAAACAGAGCAGGTCTGCTGAGGTTCAGATTTATGTTCTTAGGCTGTAAGAGCGCCACTCCGAATACACAATTCTCATGAGAGTTCCTGGCTGACTTCTGGATCCTACTGCTTTTCCTCTGCCTTCTTGGGTTAAAGTATCACTCAGGTATTTATGAAAAAGAAACATAGAATTTGGCTGAGGTCCAGTATAGTTCAATGCAATCAACTTGCACCGAGCCCTTGAATATGCTAGAATACTGATTTTGTTATTAAGTAAGTAATGTGTTAGGGTAAATACAGATTCTGGGCCAGTACCAAACCTACTGAGTTCTGAATTCTGTTGCATTGGAGCCTCAGTTTGATTACAATGTGAATGAAGTATGAACAGAGCAGAACAGCACAGATATTAAGGTGGTTTCAATACAACAACTGAGCCTTACCTTTCTCATCTGATTTTGTTATTAAATAAGTAAGCAGGTATTAGAGGGAACCAAACAGAATTGCTGCCAGCCCCAACAATTCATGCACCTACCTTATGCAATGAGTTTTGCCAGAGACTTTTTCACTGTTAGCTTACATACAACGACTCTATAAAAAGGATCTCATTTAGCCCATTTAAAGATGAGGAAATGTAGGGAGGTGAAGTGACTTGTGTGAGAGATGGCAATATAGCTGCAGAGCTGAGTTCAAATCCCAGCATGCCAAAGCCCCATTTGGTAGATGTTCAGATGACAGACAGGTTTGTTAAGACAGAGAGCTAAGACAGCAAGTCTCTCAGGAGGGCTACTCTATTCAGAAAGAATGTAGAAACTGAGAATTTGATGGTAGCTGTCTTGGTATTGGTTTGACTGAGTCAGGAATAAATGTGAAACAGAACTGTGCACAACACTTGACCACCTATCTAGGCCCTCAGCTAGTGGAGATATTAATATTGGAATGAGCTCCTCTGACAGCCAATAATATACCTGCAGTGGGTCTGCTAACATCATGTCACTGTTGTCTTGGGAAGAATTTGCCCAAGCCACCTGGCTGTGCTCCTACACAAAGGTAGAATTTGGTAAGACTGGAGTATTGTGAATCCATTTTCCTATTGGTAGCTCACACAAAATGCCTACTTGGTCCTCTGTTTCAACTTTGAATGCTGTTTATGTGATCAGGTAAGATTCATGTATGAACGTTATTGAGCAGCCCCCTGGCATGCACAGATATAACATTTACTAGAAACAATAGTAACAATGATATCAACATAGTGCTTAGCATGTGCCAGACACTATCCTAAGCATTTTTAAACTGTGACAATTTAACTTCTGAGGATACCACCATTATCCCCCATTTTACAGATGAAGAAGCAAAGAAGTAAACTTATCTTGTATCACACATCTACTAGATGACAGAGCTTAAATTTAAACTAGATTTCATAGTTTTCAGTCTTCATGAGTCACTTGGAAGATTCATGGTTTAGAATCCTTTGTCATTGTTCAGAGGTGAGGCCTGAATTCACATTTATTTGCTATGAGGGGCTTCGTGCAAGAATCAAGGCACTTAGGTAGTGACCCAGCCCAGCTCATTGAGCAATATCTGAATATCAGAAAAGTTTTGCTGATTGAAAATCTAATGTGGACCTTTTATGGGAAAATTATATGCTATAGTAGATACATTAATTATGATGCTTTTTACTTCAAGTAACAAATATACCAACTAAGAGTAATTTTGAAGGTAAATTCAATTAATTTTCTCTTAAACTAAGAAGTCTGGAGACAAGCAGTTCTTGGTTGATACGATGGCTGCAGGATCATTGGTGTGTTGGTGCTATCACCGCTCATAATCTCAAGATGGTTGCAGCAGTTCTAAGCCTCATAACTTTACAGCCCAGCATTCCAAAAAAGAAAAGAAAGAGGCTGGGGAAAATATATTTCTGCTTTTTAAGGAGGAAAGTTATTTTCCAGATTTTTCTCCACCTCCTCCTTGTGACACTTCATTGTCTGGAACTGAGTCATATGTCAATTTCTAAATCAGCATTCTCAACCTCAGTCTTGATAACTATGTGGGCCAGATAATTCTCTGCTGTGGGGGTTATCCTGAGCATTGCATCCCTGAGTTCTACCCATTAGATGCCAGTAACATATTTCCAGTTATGACAACCCTAAAATGCATGTGCATGCATGCATGAGCACTATGGTCTTAGACGAATGACTGGCAAAGAGAAATGGGACAGTCAACACTGGCTTGGAGGGATCCTGGGCCATCCCCCAGCACGGCTGCCTAGAAAGGGTTCTGTTTACAAGACAGGTGTGATAGTTGTGCATTTGGTCATTATTCTCTATGTTGCTTTTTTGTTGTCCAAACAAATGCTATTGTTGGAAGTTTAGAGGGAAAATTGAGAAGGAGGTTTTCTGTCTTCTTATATCTAAACATTTGTGGGGCATGATTCAGGAAGATTCCTAATCAGAAAGAAGAATAATATCAAATCTGCAGCTCTGGTTGCCACAGAAAAAACAATTAGAAGTCAGGGTAACTAATCCTCTTTTTATTTAGAAAAGCTACAACCATCTGCCTTTATTTGGAGCATTCCCTTCTTTTTTTCTTGACCCACCCCCTTTAGAAAAAGATAAACCTATATATTCCAAAGATATTTTACAAATTTCTTTGGAATAAACATGTACTTCAAGTGGAAATTTCCTGTGTTTTTTCTCAATTACATGCTTTGGACATTAAAAGAATACATGCTGGTTAAAATATAATTGGAAATTTTATTCCTAATATGAGAATAGTTGTTTCATTGTAAATACAATTATTAGAGGGTGAATGTTTTAAGAACAGACAACTGTGTTGACCATTTGTGTTCTGGGAGCTCAGATAAATTGCAATACGTAGACTGACACTATGAAGTAGGTATCTGGACTGCACATTATAGAGGAGGAGACTCAGAAGTTCAGTAACTCACCCAAGTTGCACAGATAGTAAAGGGTGGGGCTGCACTCTAGACTATGCGAGTTAATATCACACTTTTCATTGTTTTAAAAAACACTGCAAAAATGAAGATTGTGATTCTATCAGGTCGGTGTTATAAAAACTAATTTATTATTTTATGATCACACACACACACACACACACACATACACCCCCCCCCCCCCCCCCCCCCCCAAAAAAATCCATTCAAACTTTTCAAATTGCTTGTTTGAAAACCATTGATCCATTGATTCCCTGGTTGGCGTGGCTCAGCAAATTGAGTGCAGGCTGGCAACCGAACAACCACATGTTTCTCTCCTTTTTTTCTTTCTCCCTTCCTCTCTCTAAAAATAAATAAATACAATCTTTAAAAAAAAAAAAAGGAAAAGAAGAGATGCCCTGGCTGGTGTGGCTCAGTGGATTAGCACTGGCCTGCAAAACCCAAAGGTTGCTGGTTCAATTCCCCAGTCAGGGTACATACCCAGGTTGTAAGCCAGGTCTCCAACCAGGTCCTTAGCTGGAGGCAAGTGAAAGGCAACCATACATTGATGCTTCTCTTCCTTTCTTCCTCCCTCCCTGCCCTTCTCCCTGAAAATAATAAATAAAAATCTTAAAAAACAAAACACCCAAACAAAAAAACCCATTGGTAAATTATGTCAAGGTGAGTGTCCAGGGTCATTTCAATCTTTCACTACCTATTTTTAAAATTTCAATCAGTTTTATATGGAAACTAGAATTTGGAACTTTCAGTTAGAAAACATTGCTTGGATTTAAAGGATTATAAAGTATGACTTCTCTCAGTTTTAAAGAACAGCTCTTAAAAAAATAATAAAAATAAAGAACAGCTCTTCAGATCATGGTTTCCATCAAAGTCATGTTCTACATTTTTGTAAACATGTTTAATAAGAAAATATTTAAACAGCAAAAACAATGTGAAGGATTGTTCTAAATATGGAAGCACTGGGATGAATGTTATTCTTTATAGGCTCTCACTTAATGAAAACACTAATTAAAAAGTCTACACTGTTTATCTGAGGCGAGAGAGACACTCCTTTATTGCTTTCTAAAATTTTTTCATCACCCATAAGCAGTCAGAATGAAACAATATTGAGAATTCTCAATGGAACCCAAATTTCACTATAAAAAAGAAGACCTGGAATCAATATGAAATTACTTACATTAGGGGCTACAGACAAAAATGAAGGCTGAAAATTAATTACAATAAAATATAATTCTGTTAATTGAGCCTCCCAAAACCCTGAGGCAGTAAACTTCAGGAATTGATTAATTTATATTTTCAACACTTTATAATGAGTCAGCCAAACAAAGTTAGAAATACTGCAGGCCTGAGTAATATTAAATTGGGAGCAGATTTAAACCTATTCCCCAAGGCCAAAGCCTCAGGAGTCAGCAATGTCAGGACATGCTTCAGTGGAAATGTTTATCCTGAATTGATTGGAGCAGAGAAAATAAAATCTGATACATATATATTTAAAATCCTACTCTTCATCATGTGCTCAGTGCATTTTCTCCTTCATTGCAAAAAAAAAAATCATATTCAAAATATTTAATTTGAAAACAAGACTAATCAGATTTTGTAGAACTAAAATAAGAGTAACCCTAAGGCGAATGTATATGGTCATATGGCCTATTCTCACTTTTTGAGTTAGTTCTGTTCTATAAAATGACAGCAAACACTGAATTAGTGACCACTGAATCACTGCTCCCAGCGGAAGCACAGGGTTAGGTTTCTGGGAGTCTGGGGTCATAACATTTGTTTAATTGATCAATACAACCTTGTTTATTGTGTGTCTCTGTTTAAAGACACTTTATTTCATATATATTGTTGATTTATTAAGCTGAGCTCATGGTCAAGAGTACTGTAAGCCATGCCGGCAGTAAGCTTATCTAACATATTTTCTCTGTAGGCACATCACAGCAACTGGCTCCTAGAAACATCAGATAGTGCTTTTAGCTCCATGCTGGGGGCTATTGTAAACAGCAAAATCACCAGCGATAGGCTAAAATATGTAAAAAATGTGGTACAAATGTGGTAAAAAATATGTAAAATATGTAAAAAAGCAGATTGCGAAAAGGACACTTACTCAGAGTTTTAAAGCCAAAAAAGAAGGCAGAGTTACCTTCCTTGACCTCAGTGGGCCATGAGCTTGGTGATCCCAGTTTTCAAGGCTTTGCAATTAGGGACCCTCAAAGGGCTTTGAGGAGGAAGATGTGGTCGCAAATGTACTTCAGTGAGCAGGTGAAGTTACACACACGGATGGTGAATAATGAGGGATGACTCTGTGTGTTCATGTGTGTATGGATGCGCACGAACATACACACATCTTGTTTGATGGTGTGAAATGTATGTTCTCTGTTTACTGCAGATGAATAAAGGGCAGCCGTCTCTCCATTCAGCCCCCTGTAAAACTCTGAGTTGGGAGCAGGCAGACTCTAGCATGAGGATTGCTGTAACCAAGGCTGTAAAAAATAAAAGAAGCAGAGAGGCGAGGCAGGACCAATCACCTGAAACACGGGATCCTTAGAGAGTTGTAAAGGGAAACTACCATCTTGTCCATTCTTAAGGTACCTCTGAGGCTTTCAACTAGAGAGCTACTTACTAGATGTGTGTACTTGGGCAAAGCATGTAGCTACTGTGTACCTCAGTTTTCTCAGCTATAAGATAGGACTAATTTCGAAACATATCTTCTGAGTTGCTGTGAGGATTAAATAAAATAATCCATGTAATTATTCTAAAGCACAAATCTTTCTTGGGACAAGCACACATGTGCTAACTCTTGATGAGATGCAGTAGGTAAGGCAGACAACCTAACATATTATTGCCAAAAAAGGTGAAGACTGATCAAAGTCCCGGAGCTAACTAAGGGGAGAGAGGAGCAAGCCCAGGCTCAAATCCAGAGAACAGGACAGCCAAATTTTCTACAGTTAGGCAAGGGCATGGAAAAAAGAAAGGCAAGGGGACTGTTTTAGATTAGAACATGGAAGGACACACAATCACTGCAGCATGTGGAGGAACCAACTGAAAAAAGACACTCTTGAGACAACTAGGAACATTTAAATATCAATTGGCTAGTAAATGGGATTAAATAATTATTAATTTATGAAGTATAATAATGGCATTTCAGATCTGTAGGAAAATGTCCTTATATTTTAGAGACACCTATAGAAGTGTTAAAGGGCATATTGTCAGGGAGTTGCTTTAAAATATTACAGAAAGAAAAAGACAAAAGAAAAGGACCGGGGAAAACTGAAAATTAGTTGTTTGACTAAAATTAGTAGTAAATTCTTCCAAAAATGACCGTTGTTTACTTTTGAAGCTAAGAAGGGGGAGCTCAGCTCAACTATTCTACATTGTTATTACTTAAAGTGAATGTTGAAGAGAGCCTCATAAGTAAGAAACAGCCACTAAGTCAGCAGAGATCTAGAACCTCAGAGGTCCCTGAGAATTTTCAAGTGGTCCGTGAGTCCAAACTCTTTTTAAAAATGCAAATGAATAAGGTGCCGGCCTGCGAACCCAAAGGTCGCAGGTTCGATTCCCCAGCCAGGGCACATAACAAGGTTGCAAACAAGGTCTCCAGTCAGGTCTGTGGCTGGAGGCAGGTGAAAGGCAACCATATATTGATGTCTCTCTCCCTCTCTGCCTCTCTCCCTTCCCCTCCTTCTAAAAATAATGAAATAAAATATTAAAAAAAAAAATGCAAATGAGCTGCTAACACTAAGAAAGGAGTGCTCTAGGAGAGGGAGCTGTGCAGATGGAGGTCTGACTGAAAAGAGTTTTGTAGGAAAACTTACAGTTGGCCACATGCAGGTGAAGAGCTTAGTTTATGGAATGCTGTATATGGGAGGGGCCTCTCTTGCTTTACGGTTTTGAATTGGCACAGAGGAAGCCTGGAGACTGAACTTCAAGACTCTTGCAAAGATATGAGATCCTATTAAGGTTCAGAAAGCCTACTTCAAAGGTATCAGATACTGGATGTTTTCTCTCTTGTTCTTCTGTACACTTAATAATATTGTTCTTAAAGGTGCTCGGCTCTGGCAGAATTATAGTAATCATCCCAGCCCACCCAACAGACCATTTGTGAGTTTATAAAGCTCTTTCTTACCAGAATTTCTGCATCTTGGTTTTGAACCTATACAGTAGACACAGTGGGCATCATTATCCTCAGTTTATAAAGCAGGAAACTAAGGTTCTAAAACATCAAGTATCTTGATCAAAGTTACAAAGTTAATGAGTGGCCACCCAGGATTTAAAGCTCAGTCTCTAGTTAACATATCATTACAAAATTGATCCATTCATTAAAATGCTCACTGATTCCGGAAGGAAGAGGCAAGGAAGGGGAGCAATTTAGACAAGAACCTAGTATAAAGGAACCATGGACATGGGCAACAGGTGGGATTGACTTTGGGGGGAATGGGTGGGTGGGGACAGGGACAGAGGGGAGCAAAAAGGGGATGGATATAATACAACAACAATAAAATTGTAAAAAAATGCTCACTGATTCCATATGATTCTGTTGTAGGTGAAGGCTGAGGTTCAAGATAAGTAAGACAGGCCTGGCCCTCACATACTTAACTCCGGTAGTTCTGCACACATTTAGGCACACAGCAGGATGTTACAGATTTGCAGAGCCCTGCATTCTCCCATGACTGGATCCTGGTTCTTTGCCTTCACAAATGGTTGCTGGGATTTGCCAGATGGGTCTAATATTGCATGTTAATAGTGAACACCTCTGGAATCATAAGAAAGAATAGCCTACTTAACATTTCATAATAACCCATTATTTGAATTGCATCTTTTAAGTAAGATGCTTCAGGCCTCCTGTCTTGGTCCATTTTAACCAACATTTTGTACAACTGCACATGGGGTTCAAAAGAGTGCAAGCTCTGGCCAGCGTGTCTCAGTCGGTTGGAGTGTTGTTCTATAACCGAAAGATTGTGACTTCAATTCCTGGTCAGGGCACATAGTGAAGCTTCAGGTTCAATTCCTGGTGTGCATGGGAGGCCACCAATCAATGCTTCTCTCATGAATGGATGTTTTTCTCTCTTCCTTCCTCTTTCTCCAAAAGTAATGACAAAATGCCCCCAGGTGAGGATAAAAAATGTGCAAATCTACATGTTACCTCTGATACTGTCTAAGTGGAGACATAGTGGCAACAGATCAAATCCAGCCCTCAGGTGAAATCCTGCTCACCAACATTATTGGAGGACCCTCTGCCACCACCTTGGTGGCCCTTCACTGTGTTTTCATTTTGAATTAATCACCAACATTTATATATAGAAAGAAGAGTACATTGGGATCTGGATGTTGGCGTCTCTTGATCTACGGGAAGATCTGGCTATGTTACTACTATATTTTCCCATGGTACCAAATGGTTGGAAAATTGACTGGCTTCCTGCAGTGATGCTAGAGCACTCCTATTCGCCACAGTCTCCACCATTGTTTATTGCCCCTGGGCCACTGCCATGATTTACATCACTGGCTGGTCTGGTATTCATGTGCACAAACTTGGGTCTAAAGAATCAACCCACATTTTTTTTTGCCTCCCCCCATTCTGAACTTTATGCTCTAGCAATGAGATGATTGAAGTTTCCCAGAACACAGCTTGCCATTGCTTCCTGGGAATGCTCTTTACCTTATCCTGCAAAGCCATATTAATTATTCAAGTCCCAGTTGCAAAATCATCTCCTCCAGGAGACCCTCTCTGTTGCTTGAGGTTGGATAAAGATCTCTTTACATTCTTCTCATTTGTGCTCCCTCCAGCCCATGATGTTGAGATGATCCATTTGTCCAGCTGTCTTCTTTATAGCCCATAACCTAGTGTGCTGGCACACTTAGGAGCGAGTGTTGAGGAAATCAGACAAAGACCCTGAGGCTGAAATGCTTCCACAGAGAAGGCCTTGGAGTCCCAGACTGGGAAATTTGGAGTCTAAATTCCCTTCCCACAGCCTTGCTCTCATTTTCTCTTCATATTCATTCCTAGTGCCCTGACTATGAATGTAAATATCACGTTGCTTTATTGGCTCCTTTGGGCTTTACACAGGAGATAACTTTTAACATTGAGATATTCTGGCTTTTACTTTTGCACACCTGGATGATGTTGAGGTGGGTCACTGTCTCACCTCTGGGCCCTACCTCACTTTCAGGCTGAGGAGACCACTCCCCAGGAAAGGTGCTCCTGGCAGTTTGTAGAGGGAGCCAATTCAGAGATGCCAGCCAGAAGCTAGGATGGGTTAGTAACTATGAATGCTCATTACAGTTATTTAGATATGAAGTGATTAATTCTCCATTGGTAAGTAGAGGTATTTAGTGTAAAATGAAATACTTTGATTTAAGGCCATTCTTTGAATAGAGGCAGAGAAAGTGGCAGTCTAGTTTAGAGAGTTCTCTATTGCAGGCCAAGTTCAAGAAGTTCACTTGGACAGGATTGGTTGAGGTTATTATTCTTTACCTTGTAGCAAGTCTTTCTGGGGCTCCCAGGGAGAAACTGATAGATCTCTGTGAACCAGGAATAGTGTTTTCCCCAGACAATGTGAATCATGTAGCTGATCCTAGTTCCTTTCTTGTGTGATTGCTGGAATTTAGAACTAAATTTGTGACTTACCTGGTTTAGTCTTTATGGTAGTGATTTTTGGAATAAACCTCATTCTAAGCTCCCTACTCTTATTTTTCTTTCTTTTAGTCTACCTACTTAAAAAAACAACGAAACTTTCCCACCTTGCTCTTTTACAAAAGTAATATAAATTAATTTTTAGAAAATGTTGGAAGGATAACAAAGGAAACATGGAATTAGTAAGAATCATTTATAGTCATGCCTGTTAGGATGGTTGGTTATGTGGGCTGTGAAAGAATTCACAAAGAGAAGAAAGTGTAGAGAGTAGATTTTTATTCACTCTCCAGAAGAGGGGAGGGGCATGGTGGTGAAGAGATATACCAGCATTGAGGTATATCAACTGGGGGCTTCCGGTTTTTATTGGATTATAATTGGATTATGAAAGAGTCAGGGGTGCTGTGTTTATGTGGCTCTTTGGGCTGTTAGGGGCTTCTAACACAGGAGCTTTCAGTTATGTTATGTTTCAGTTATGTTTCACATAACCTGGAATTGCTTCAATCTTACCTTTTACCTGCAGCTGTGGGCTGTGTGATTAGTCCTGTTCTGTTCTTTCCTTACTGAAATTTCCAGTCCTGGGGACATAAACTCAGAAGAGTGAAATGGCAGTCATGTTTATCAAGGTCATAGACCTGATTAGCAAATGGCACCACAGTAGCAAATAGCTCTAGCTTTATCCCTTCAATACTTAAAGAGAAACACTATTTATGTTTTGATGCATTATCTTCCTCTTCCCTGCCCCCGATGGTATACACATATGTTGCACAAAATGATGACAACATCATTGACAGGTTCTTGGAAACTGACTTTAAGCAAAATGAAGTACAGTATATGTATATAACAAAACCAAATTTATCATAGACTAACTGATATAAACAAGGGTTAAACTCCTGTGATGTATTTCTCACAAATACACTACCAAACTTTCAAATAAAGACACCCAAACACTTTTAAAACTAAACATCAAAATAAATGTGAACTATATAGATATTTCAGAAAGATAAATAAGAATAAGTAAGATAACTATTTTCCAAATGCTTATTCCAGTTTAGGATCGTGGGAACCAGCCCTGGACAGGATACCCTTCCATCTCAGGGCCACTCAGATATTCAGAGAGGGACAATTCAGACTCTCCAGTTTACCTTAGGTACACATCTTTGGGCTGTGGGAAGAAACTGAAGTCCCTGGAGAAAAAACACAGATGTGGGAAGAATGTGCAAACTCCACACAGTGGCCCCTATTGGGAATCGATGTTATAATGAAACTACCCTGAATAAAATGAGGTTATTTGAGGACCTACTGCATAGTGTTTTATAATAGTCCTTCCCCTCACCCTTACTTATTACATTACACAAATCTTGTCTTTTTAAAAACATCTTCAGTCTTAACAGAGGTCCTATTGTTACCAAAAAGGAAGTGGAATCCTGCTACCCACTACCACCCTCTTGGCAAAATTCTGGAGACAAAGGTTTAGTGATAAAGGAAAGGAATCTTTATTCAAAAGCTACACAATTTTGGAATAACATACATTGTTTAATTGATTAATACAGCCATATATTAAACAATGTATGTTAGGTTTGTGGCCAGAAGAAGGGAGGAGTTGGTGGATAGTTCAAAGCCTTTATTGAAGGATGTTCAAGCAGGCAGGCTGAGTCCAAGCAGACAACAGCACCAAGAGAAGGGGTAGGGGGATTTTTAAGGGCATGGAGCAGATTCCCAGGGGATTGAGGGTTGAGTCACCCTACTTGTCAGTTCCAGAGTCCAGGATGTAGGTGAAATAACAATGTCCTTTGGTTAAGGATGGTTGCCGTGGGATCAAAAAGTCCAGAAGATTTATGGCCCTGTTCCTAGGAAATGCTCAAGGGGAGAGAAACCAAGTCTCAGCGGGATGCTGGCAACTATGCCTCAGTTGCCTCTGACAATAGTAAACTTCATGATGGGGTACATGACCAGTGATTGGATACCCTCTTTGTTTTAACACAGGTGTTGGCTCAGGTCCTGCCGCTGTAGGACACGGTTCCCAAGAATCCAGTGACCACTGACTCTAGCCTATTTTACAAGTCCTGACACAGGTGGCAGGTTTCAGGGAGGGCAACATGCGGTCTCTGGCCCTAACATAATCACTTAAGCCTATCAATTAAGGCTAAATTCTTTAACTCTTTAGTTACAGCTTTAATCCCTTAAACCTATCAATCAAAGCCACTTTGACACCTGAGTTCTCCTATCATTTACTCCTGTTAGTTTTTAATTATCTCATTCATATAGGGTTAGTTTACAAACTAAAACAACATAAGATACAAAAGCTACATAATTTTGAAAGAATGGCAGACTTCTGCCTCAGAGCTCCTCCCCTCTAGAGTAGCCAAAGAAGAATAAACCTGCCACCCTCTGCCAGGCCAGACCAACCCTCAGCTGTGCATGGAGTTCCTTCCCATCCCAAATCCATACGAATTATCCTTTGGTTAATGCAGGCAGCTGCAGCAGAATCATCTAGGCATTCTTGAGAAAAATAACTGGAGAGCTAGTTTCTGCGCTCCTTTTATTTAAAAAATTTTGACCCATAATTCCAGAGTCATTCAGCTTCTCAGCCAATCCTGTCCTGGACGGTGTACCATTGCCCTGTCCTCTGGTCTCTCCCTACTCCTCCCCAGGGATCTGATCAGATCTCTCTATATCATTATAATTTACCTGACAAATGTAGGATTGTTGAATTTTATTGTGTTTCTAAATTTTTCCTTTTATAAAAGGACACATTTTGATAAACAATCTTGTAGCTGAATCACTATGCATGTATGTTTGGATCTTTCTTTTTCAGTTAAAATTCTTAGATGTTCCCACTGGCTTCTGAATTGTTATTTTGCTTTATTTAATGTATTCTGCTGAGCGTTCTGAATTTCTAGAACTAGTTGAGATATAATTGAAGAGAAAAAGTCAGGCACACTTAATCTCTTGTACGCCACTCAGCACAAGTTTCCTTGAGTCAACCAGGATTAAAAGGGCACACACAATCTCTACATTCTGTTTTCTCCGATGACTCCAGGTACAAAGAATAAAAGATGTTCTCTGCCGTCGAGGGGTTTAAATTCTATCAAGGTCAACAGATGAGCGATAACAATGTGCACAAATTTACAAGCCTGGAGAAAAGTGTCGATAAACACTTAACTAAATAGTATCTGAAAGGTGTTGAAGGCAAAAATTCAAGAAGGCCAGTAGGAACCATTAGCAAATATTTACTATGTGAAGTGCTGTGTACCAACACTAGGGATACAAGGGATTAAGACGCAGATTTTGCCCTCAAGGAGCTCAAGGTCTATAGAGGGCGAATGACAGAAGGGGGACGGTTCCAGAGTACATAAATTATTGCAAAAACAATTCATACTTGTGGAGATACCCTCAGAGCCATCTGGAAGCTTGGTGGTCAAGCTCTTAAAGGGCAAGAGGGGAGCTAAAATAGGCTACTAAAAATTTAAAGTTTGCAGAGAATACCAAAAAAGAGGGAACAGTTCTCAGTAACAAGACAACTTTTTTTTTAATTTTTATTTTTAAAAAAATTTTATTGTTGTTGTATTACATCCATCCCCTTTTTGCTCCCCTCTGTCCCCCTCCCCACCCAACCATTCCCCTCAAAGTCAATCCCACCTGTTGTCCATGTCCATGGTTCCTTTATACCAGGTTCTTGTCTAAGCTGCTCCCCTTCCCTGCCTCTGCCTCCCCCCTCCCCCCAACACCTTTCCCCCTAACCACTGAAGGCCTATTCCTTGCATTCATATACTTGGTTCTGCTTTGCTTGTTGTTAGTTTTGCTCATTATTGTCCTGTAATGTGTGAGATCATATGATATTTGTCCTTCACTGACTGGCTTATTTCACTAAGCATAATACTCTCCAGTTCCATCCATGTTGTTGCAAAGGGTACAAGTTCCTTCTTTTTTTCTGCTATATAGAATTCCATTGTGTAAATGTACCAAAGTGTTTTGATCCAATCATCCACTGATGGGCTCTTAGGCTGTTTCCAGCACTTGGCTATTGTAAATAGTGCCGCTATGAACATAGGTGTGCATAGGTTCTTATGAATTGGTGTTTCAGGATTCTTTGGGTATAGTCCAAGTAGTGGAATTGCTGGATCAAAAGGCAGTTCCATTTTTAGTTTTTTAAGGAAACCCCATACTGTTTTCCACAGTGGCTGCACCAGTCTACATTCCTACCAACAGTGTATGAGGGTTCCCTTTGCCCCGCATCCTCACCAACACTTGTTTTTTGATTTGCTGATGATTGCCATTCTCACAGGTGTGAGGTGGTCTCTTATTGTGGTTTTAATTTGCATCTCTCTGATGACTAGCGATGTTGAGCATTCTTTCATATGCCTCTGGGCCCTTTGTATATGTTCCTCAGTGAGCTGTCTATTCAGGTCCTTTGCCCATTTTTTAATTGGGCTGTCTGTCTCCCTGGTGTTGAGTCGCATTAGTTCTTTATATACTTTGGAGATCAGACCCTTGTCTGAGGTATCATTGGCAATTATGTTTTCCCATACAGTTGGTTCCCTTTGAATTTTGCTGATATTTTCTTGAGCTGAACAGAAACTTTTCAATTTCATATAGTCCCATTTGTTGATTCGTTCTTTGATTTCCTTTGCCCTTGGTGAAGTATCAGTAAACATATTTCAGTATAGGATATCCAAAAGTTTACTGCCTATATTTTTCTCTAGGACCTTTATGGTGGCACTGCTTATGTTTAAATCCTTTATCCATGTTGAGTTTATTTTGGTGTATGGTGTAAGTTGGTGGTCTAGTTTTCTCTTTTTGCATGTTGCTGTCCAGTTCTCCCAACACCATTTGTTGAAGAGACTGTTTTTACTCCATTGGATGTTCCTTCCCCCTTTGTCAAATATTAGTTGACCATAGAGTCCTGGGTTAATTTCTGGGCTCTCTATTCTGT
>PVIW01014060.1:0-24924 GCA_004026585.1 Noctilio leporinus | reverse complement strand
TTGTTGTATTACATCCATCCCCTTTTTGCTCCCCTCTGTCCCCCCACCCACCCACCCATTCCCCCCAAAGTCAATCCCACCTGTTGTCCATGTCCATGGTTCCTTTATACTAGGTTCTTGTCTAAGCTGCTCCCCATCTTTGCCTCTACCTCTCCCTCCCCACTACCCCGTTCCCCTGACCACTGAAGGCCTATTTCTTTTATTCATATACTTGGTTCTGTGTTGGTTGTTGTTAGTTTTGTTCATTATTGTCCCGTAAGAGGTGAGATCATATGATATTTGTCCTTCACTGACTGGCTTATTTCACTAAGCATAATACTCTCCAGTTCCATCCATGTTGTTGCAAAGGGTACAAGTTCCAAAATTATGGAACGCTTCACGAATTTGCGTGTCATCCTTGCGCAGGGGCCATGCTAATCTTCTCTGTATCGTTCCAATTTTAGTATATGTGCTGCCGAAGCGAGCACTCTTTCTTTATTTATTTTTGTTCTTTCCTTGGGTTAACCTGCTTTGCTTCCTTGCCTTAGTTGAGCCCCCTTCTGTGATAGGAGATTTGTGGAGTTTTGTGTTGCTGTCTCCCAGATTTTCTCCACTTGCTGTTCTTGGTGTGTCCTTCTTTTTCTTTTTTTTTTTTCCAGGTTAACAGCTTTATGCCCTATCTCCTCCTCCAATCTAAAATCTACTCTTAACTAGTGGGCACTTCGGCCTCTTGCCAGGTGCACAAACCACTGAGCCCTGGGCCAGCATGCCTCAGCCGCTCCTGCTGGTGAGCAGCGAAGGCCATAGTGCCACTCTCCAACCATGCGTTCTGTTTCCCCATACAACCAGCAAGGGCCCCCTAGAAGGTGGGTGAGGAGCAGCGGCTGCTGGGCATTAGGAAAACCAGGGGCTACCACTTAGGTAACAATGGCTCCTGTTCACAAGATGCACTTCTGGGGACCCTAAAAGAACATGAGTCTGTAGTGAAAAGACTTAGGCTTGAATTGTGACCTAAAAGTGTGTGACCTTAGGCAAGTTACTTAGTATCTCTAGGACTGTTTCCTTGTCTATAAAACTGAGATGATAATTTCTACTTTACAGAGTCATGATAAATAACAGGTCAAGTACTTGCACAGAATAGGCTCTCAGTAAAGGTTATCTCCTGTCTTCTCCACCTCCCACTCTCCTAGACCCTTGACCTGACATCAACAGCTGCTCTTGTAGGAATGATCCTTTCACTCAAAGCCTCAGGTCTTGTACAACTAATTAGCTCCCTAGTTTCCAAACTTATAACACATTCCACTCCCACCCCAATCAGAAAGCAAAGTCTGAGAACAAAGGACATGGCTCAGGTCCACCCTTTCCCTCCCACAAGACTCCCCAGGGATGCAGCGGTTGTACCGGAATCAGAAAAGTAAGCCTGAAAGAGCACTGAGACCATCTGACTCATGTTAGAAAATTATGGAAAGCAAAACCAACCAGTCCAGAGAGCCTCATTCTGAACCTCCAGGTGCAGGGCCACATCGAGACATGTGGCTACTCTGAGAAGGCTAAGCCACTGTACCCCTTCAAACCTGAGACTTGTCAACACCTATTTAATGCCTACTCAAAGGTGGTCTATACACTGAGGCAGTGGGCAGAGGAAGCAGCCCATTCTACTCAGGAAGTCCATAACCCTGCAACCCCACCCTCCTCCAGAGATACAGACCACCTACTATCACTTCAGAACACCACATTTCCTCTTCCAGAGTAACACCCCCCTCTGCCAGTGACCACCTCCTCCCCATAGAAAGAGGAATGACTACTTCAATGGGTGATTCATTGAGAAGGCATACACTCGGCTCAGTGTCTACAGCACTCACTTGAACTCATTGTCTATAGAGAGGGATGGTTTGGTCTACACTTGACCAGAGGGTACACTCCCCAGGAAGTAGGGGGAGGAGTCCTGGGGTTGCCCAGCTCTACCTATGACTGGGTGAGTACATTTAATTCTGGGGTGAGGTGGTTGGAAGGCCAGTGCCCTTACATAATAGCCATTTTCTCCCTTTGACTTTACCAGTAAAATGGAAGTTTTGATTTTCATCTAAATTCTATGTCTACCACCCAAATGGTTCAAATTGTTAGGTATGAAGATATGGGACTGGAGCACTCCTCATTGACCCTTTAATCCCAACCAGGGATCTCACTTTCTACCCCCAACATTTACCCAGTATTTCCTTCTAACCACACACAATTCCTAGAGTTCTTTTCATGGCATCCCCAGGGCCATTGTGCCCCTGACAAAATGGCTCTGCCAGGAGATGAGCCTCTTGAGCATTTCATTTGCTTTGCTCTTCCTTCCACTTTCAGGTCACTTCACAAGTGCTGAGACACTGCGGCAGCTACATGACCTCTCTGATCTATAGTGTTCTATCTCACAAGGTTAACTTGTATGAGAACCATGAGATCATAGATCTAGAGGACTTGGGAAACTGAAAAGTGCTAACTGTATGTTTGCGGACATTACTATTTTAAATTCCACCTACAGTATGCTCCTCAGTAACTTGGGTCTGTCCTTCCATAGTGTACTCCTGGGCCTCTGTTTCTTGAACATTCCCTTCCCCTAAAACAGAATCCCAGTGTTGAAAGTAACCTTAAGGTCACCTAAACCAATGCCCTTCCTACCCTGTAGCAGTTCTTGCTGGGGACAGTTGGTTTCCACTTGGAAGCCCCCAGCCATAAGACACTATTCTCCATTCCTCCCATTCTACCATTACATAGTCCTGGTCACCAGAAAGAGCCTCTTCCTGTCTCCCTGTAGCTCCACCACTAGCCTAGGTCTCCATCTCCAAAAAACCCGGAACAAACCTACTTCTTTTCTGCTCTTAAAGGCACTCAAGAGACTTACAGTTGTATGGCCCTTTTAAAACTAAGTAGAAAAGAAGGCTGCCCCTAGCTCCTCCTTACTTCCATGCACCCAAATCACAGGAGTGGCCACAGCCCTTCTTTGGACCCCCTCCACTGCCACAAACCTGTCCTCTTCCCCCATGTGACCCAGCATGAGAACTCTGGACACTGTCTCCATCCTCACTTTAACCTTTTCTGCATTATGCTCTATTCCCGGGGGGAAGAAAGCCCCAAGTTACTCAATGCTTTTATTTTGCAGATAGGGAAAATGAGGATCCATAAAAGGAAGTACTTATAAACTCCTTTAGAGTAGGCACTGGCCAGGGGCTATGACATAGACTTATGTGACTCTGGCCAAGGCACCTACAAAGTTACAGAGATGGACACTGGGAGTGTTTGCACAATGTGAATGTTGCATATAGATGTGCTAGCAGGACATGACTCGCAACCACAGAGCCAGTCCACTCCTGAAGCATCCTCTATCTTCTTATATTTCCCAATGTCCTGTAAACTGTGCACAGGCCCAGTGGGAATCAATCCTTAAACTTCATCTCCCACAATCAACAGCCATATTATACATGTGTAGTCATTATCTGGGCACTGAGTGGAACCTATTCTAATCAGGACCACCCAGAAAGTCTCTGTAACTCTTCTCACTCATTTGCTGGCTTCCACCTTCTTCTTGCCCCATGAGTACCCTGCCATCAGATCAGACCATGTGGCTGGATCTTTGACTGTCTGTCTAGGGCAAGTGCCAAAGGGCAGGAAATGAGAGTCCAAGCCTAACTAAAGCAGCATAAATGCCTATAGCCTCAGTCACCTTACAGTGACCAGCTCCTATCTGAACGTAATAGACAATAAGCTCTTTGAAAGAGAAGAATCAAGAGTAGGAAATAGGCCATAAGGCCAGTGACAGAGGATGAATCCATATCGGAGATTGAAATGGCACTGCTGTCCAGATCAATCCCATCTCTGATGCTCCCAGCTTGTGGGGGACCTAGCTTTTTCTAATCCAGCTCAAGTACCTCCTCCAGGAAGCCTTCTGTGACAGCCAGCCCCACATTCACCCTACCCCAGCCTGTTAGCGACATCCTGTGCCCCCACGGTGCAGTGCTTTAGCCCAGCACTGACTGCATTGTGTTATACCCTCTGTCTGCAAGGCACCACACTCCTTCCAACTGTTAACTACTCAAAGGTAGGCACCTGACTTATCTCCATTCCCCACCCCCCCCCGCCCTTCACAGTGTGCACTGACTGGATAAACAATGATCTCCAAGAATCCTCTAACCTGTAAAACACAAACCCCTCTGGGGTAGACATCTACCATTCCTGCTTGCCCCAGATCCAGTCCTCTCTTCTTCTGGGAATGGTTTTCTTTTGTGGACCACCCCTCTCTCATGCTGGGTTCACGTAGGTTATGGAGAGCTAACTATAAGCCCCAGCCTCCAGGAGAGGGCACTGACCCAAGCCAGGGCAATCAGAGCATCCTATGTTCCAGCCACAGTGATTGGCATATTACCCAAACCAGGCTAATGAGACTGAATTCTGGGGACTACTGGGAAAGGCAGAAACATTCTTTTTGCTGGAAGGATGTAAGCCAGGAGCAGCTGTTGGACATCCTGTCATTTCATGACAATAAAGCCGAGAGATGGAGACAGTTCTTATGATATTGTCTGAGCCCCTGAGATCCAGCTATGCCTAAAGACAGTACTGACCCTTGGACTTCTCAGTTATGAGCCAGTCCGAGTTTCATTTTTGTCATTGTTACTTTAAAAGTTCCAGTCAATCCACCCTCCAGGCCCCGAGAGACAGCCACTCCTCCCTGCTCTTGTTCTGGAAGAAGCAGCCTCCAGTATCACGGACCCGCTCAGCAAGAGCCTTACCTGCACCAACAAGTTCTGCAGTCCAATGACCAAGGACAGCACTTGACATGTTCCCAGTGGAGCTAGGACAGTGTCCTCAGAGGCTGGAGGTGGATGGGCCCCTGAGGGCACCAGAGTCACCAGGGCAGAGGAAAAGCTCTGTTGCAAGGCTGTCCGCAGGAAGCACAAGATAGCAGCTGAAAGCAAGACACCCCTTACACCCAGCTCTTGCCTTCTTCCCCACCTCCACCCAACTCTGTCGCAAGGGGAAAACAATGTTGATAATGATGGGATGGCCATGGGCTGGTCTGTGGGGGGGTGATCCATCTCAGAATCCAGAGGGTATGCTTTCCTTTTACTACTAAAGGTCCCTGGGTCCACACCTGAGAGCAGCACAGCCCTTTTCTTTGGAAAGCTCAGGGCCTTCAATACTTGGTCCAATTCCACGGACAGTGTCTGGTGAACCTGGCAGGGCAAAAGGTAAAGGGGTAACCCCCATATTCTAGGAGCTTGGACAGAAAGTAACCTATCCCAATATCAGTTCAACTGACCCATACATCCCAGCTGCATCCAGAAGCACAGAAGAAGCCACACAGTCTTGTGAGCTCTCCAGCCCTGGATTCCAGAATTTGAGGAGAGAAATCAAACCCTTCCCTGGAGAACCCCGTTTCTCTCAAATCTCCCCTGTCCTCAAGGCCCTCCTCCTCCCTGGCCTCATCTGTGATCCAGTCTCCATCTCAATCTACCATCTAAGTAACTCAGATCTGGAGTCCGGCAGCTCGGAATCACAATCCTGAGCCCGTCAGTGGCTCGCTGTGTGGTCATGGGCAAACCACTGTACTCACTTCCTTTAGCTCCAAAATGGTAACAGTGCCACCTGCTTTCCTTCCCTCCAGAGATATCACGGAGAACAGCTGAAGAGGGGCTCTGGTGAATGTGCTCCTTAAAGTCAGAGCAGTGACCTAACTATGGGATTAGTCGGGGTGGCAGGTTCAAAGCTGTAAATCTGCTCTGTATTCCTCATCCAGAACACAAGTTGCCTGAGGGCAAGAACTGCTTCTCTGCTTGGATCTGTCATACTCTGGCACAAATCAACTCTTCAAAAATGTTTGTATTCGATTCCCCAGCCAGGGCACGTAACCAGGTTGCAAACCAGGTCTCCAGTCAGGTCTGTGGCTGGAGGCAGGTGAAAAGCAACCATACATTGATGTAGCTCTCTCTCTCTCTGCCTCTCTCCCTTCCCCCCTCTTTCTAAAAATAATGAAATAAAATCTTAAAAAAAAAAAAATGTTTGTAGGCTGGTGGTTCTAGGCTGAAGAACCAACTTGGGTAAAGATACAGAGATCCTATACTAAAGTAAGATGTTAAAGAGGAAACTGTTTGGGGCTTATAAGAGAATTTTCTGTGTTATATGCTCAATTATTTTGTAATCTTAATAGCCTTACAAAAGGCTATTAAGAACCAACCAATCAAAAGCAAACAAAGGTATGGCGATCTGAAAGACCATAGCTGATTGGGAAAATTAAAAAACCTGGTTAAAGAGCAGGACAAGAGGTAGAATGGCAGAAAATAAGGCTGCAGAAGGGCTAGGTAAGAAGGGTCACAGCAATCATGTGCAGAACAAAAGGCCAAAGGAGTGTAGGCAGAGGGAAAGTGTGGACAGGCTGTGGCTTCAGGGATAGCTGTGGAGGAAGGGAGAGGCTGGGGGCAAGAGATTATGAATAGGCCACATTAGAAGTGAGGATGAGCAACAGGCCCAGGATCTAGGGCAGTGGGGAGGACTTAAGAGTGACAGTAGTTACATAATTGGCTAGGCATGAGTTGAGGGTCAGGGCAGAGCCAAGGACACAGTGCAGGCTTCCACCCAGGCACCGACTGCAGGGATATAGGGAGGTTCAACAGCTTCACACAGAAAAGCAGGAAGGATCCCTGCACACCTGCAGTTCTGTCACAGCATAGATGTGCCACAGCCTGCTGCCACCCTAGAGGCCATAATTGAAAAGTGACTTCAATTCTACATAAATGAGTGTATACCTAGCACTAGATTGGCACAGGGCAAGGCACAGTATAAAGATACTCTGAAGACTAGGACATGGTTTCTGCCCACAAAAAGCAGCCAGTCAGGGAGGAGACACTGAACATAAAGCAGCCTACAAAAGAGCTCATAGGCGGCACTGTGATGACAAGACCTACAGGAGAGGGGCTGAGACAAAAGGAGGGGCTTTGTGGATATGTCCACTGCTCCCTTGTTCCCTGCATCACCTTCTCAAAACAATCAAATGACAGCTTGCCACCCAGCAGTTCAAAGTCACAGGCAGGCTTCTGCCTCCATGTCCAGTCTGACATCCACTCCCTACATTCTAGCTACAGAGTACCTCACCACTCTCCAAATATGCACACCACGTCCTAAATTTGTACAGCTGCCTGCCTTTGCTTGTGCTGTTCTCTTTACCTGGAATGCCTTTCCCACTATCTTTACCTACAAATACAAGTTGCCCAGGTGTGAGGTACATGCTGTATTCATTTATTATTCCTCTGTGTCTAGAATACAGCCTGGCACATAGGTGATCCACATGTGGATTAATATAAACCAACCTGACAACAGCTTTTGATGTTTTGCTCCCATTTTGTAGGCAAGAAAACTAAAGCTCAGAAAGTTAAATACCTTGCCAAGGTTAGGTATCTTGCCAACATTACAAAGCTAATAAGCCATAGATCTGGGACCAGAACTCAGGATCTTTATTCCACCCTATGGCCCAAAGCCACAGGGCTAGAGACTGACCTGGAGACTGCCACTGTGTTGCTGGGCAGAGAAGGATGCAGTGAGCAGCCAGGCAGAGCAGAGCACTGTGGTCTCAGGAGAGCCTTCCTCAGCCCAGGTAAGTGCCAGCATCTTCTCTAGAAGCTCTATCAGGGCTGTGCTGCTCAGGAGCACAGCAGCCGCTACAGAGGGTCCAGCAAGGCAGGGACCACATGAGATATACTGGACCCCAACATGGTGGTTAGTTAGCACTCAATGGGGGCCTCACATACACTGTGAATGAACCCAAGGATCAGCTAGAGGCTCTAGAGGGTCTGGTTTCATTCCAGAACCACAGGTTATCAGAACCAGAAAGACTAGTCCAGCCACATCCCCCCTTATTTCTTTAAGATGGAAA
This sequence comes from Noctilio leporinus, assembly GCA_004026585.1. Classification (NCBI taxonomy): domain Eukaryota; kingdom Metazoa; phylum Chordata; class Mammalia; order Chiroptera; family Noctilionidae; genus Noctilio; species Noctilio leporinus. Next base: position 17,039 of record PVIW01014060.1, on the reverse strand, counting down.
AAATGAGCAACAAGGGCCACAGACACTGCCCAGCACCCTTCCTCTTCACCATTACAGTCCGGGCCCCAGCACCTCTTTTCTGACTGCCCAGTGTGGTCTGATGAAGACTCCAATACAGGAAATTGAAGGAGGGCTGCAGAATGTCCATGTCGGTGGGGCTGCACTTTCCACACAGCTTGCTCACTGCAAAAGGAGAGAGTCCCAAGGCACCCTTCTCACAGATAATGGTCCTCAACTAATTTCAGATTTCAGTCTTAGGGGCCAAGCACAAACTAAGTGTCCCCAGTATTACAGCCAATGAAAAGAAACACAAACCTGAAGTCATCTTCACTCTCTCCATCTGAGCAAATATCTGGCAAGCAGCCCACAGCTGCACAAGAGCTGTGCAGACTGCACAAGTCTGGGTGCTTGAGAGGTACCCCATAACAGTGCTCATGCCAGCAGACTACAGACTGGAGGCTGTGCAGAGGTCATCTAGGTCAAACTGCTACCCTTAACAAGAAGAAGGTACAGTCTCCAAATCTTCCCAGCAATGGGACACTAACCACCTTCTCAGGGGAGCTCTGCAACCACCCTGAGGCCTAGAAAACTGTGAACTGGGTCACCAGATCCTGAGTCAGCTGTGGGGGTGAGGTGAAGAACTGAACTTACGCCAGAAAAACCATCTACGTAGACAGTATCCATTATAGGCCTACTGTGTGCCAAGCACTATGTGACATTTTTTATCTACAGTTATTCCTTCTCTCAACCCTACATCAGGAAATAGTATTATTTTACCTATGAGGAACCTAAGGTCCATGGAGACCAGATGATTGGTTATATAGCTAGTGACCAACCCAAGAACAAACCCAGGCCTTCCCAATCCAGCCCTTGGACTTATCACATCATTTTATATACACACCTATTTTGGGGAGTATCTCCTGAACACTCCTAGGGAACAGCAGAGAAAGATCTGAAAGGTCCCTTAGCAAAAAGCCCACAGGAACAGATTCACCAGCTTCTCCCAAAGGGATGAGAGGATGGAAGAAAGGAGCACCCCTGCCCCCCAGCCCCAGGCCTTCAAGCACGTCCCAAGCAGCTGGCACCTTGGTGAAGGAGCTTCATGGCCATGCTGTCCAGTTCTTGCTCTGACTCATTCCTTAGCTGCACTAAAGAGAGGAGGCTCAGCAGTAACGGCAGATTCCCTGAGGCTGTGAAGAACAAGAAGGGCTGGTTAAGGGCCTGATGCTCAATCACCTCAAGGTCAGATAGATACCCATCCAGCTATAAATGGTTTGCTGGGACTTTCCCCTACTTTCTGCCTTCTTCTACCTTCATTGGGCAGGGACAACTAAAATACTGAGTGCCAACTCTGGGTTGGGTAAAAGGAATTAAATATTTCACTTACCCTCCCCCTCCCCTTAAAACCATGTGAAACAAGTTCTGTTATTCTTATTTTGCAGCAAAGAAAATTGAGGTCTAGAGAGGCTGAGTGACATCTTCAGGGTCCCACAGCTAATAAGTGGCAGGGCCAGGACTTGAACTCAAATCTGAATTCAATGCCCACAGTCTTTGTTTCCACAAAATCTCATGGCTCTTAAACACTATTGTCAGTTGGAATGTGGTTTATCCTTCCCTCCAAAGAAAGGACTCAGCAACTCCGGCACCCTTAAGTCTATTTGCAGACCCCAGCCCCAGTCAGGACTGGACCAAGTGCCAAAGCTCTTCTCCAACTTCCAAGCACTAAATTGGTTGGACATTTAATTTCTAAAAATTCAACTTTTTAAAAATAGGATAAGACAAACCATTCCCAACCTTTGAGGTGTTCTTCATACTGTACCAAACATGAAGTTTCCTTGACTCCAGAAAGTCCCATTCTAGACTTGGAAACTATCCTTTTGGATCTCACTGGGAGCTTCCAATCCAGCGCAGATCCACCCCCTCCGAGGCTCCTGCTGGCTGCTGCTGCTGCCTTCTTGTCCTCCCCCACATTTCTAGCTTCCTCTGCCCAACTGGAGGCTGCCATTCTTGTGACAGCTCTAAGCACATGCCATGTAGGGTGAGGATATGCATACATACATCAAACACATGCACACATACATCAAACACACCCACCCATGCTAAACAGAGTCATTAAACATGAAAACATTCACATACATAGGCACACACACATACCAAACCAAATATGTTGAGCACTCACACTCCAATGACAGGAAGGTAGATAAAGTTTAACTTGATGCCACACTGGCTGGCTTATCAAGGCAGAGATGCCCATGTCATACTGATGTTCAGGTCAAAATATGCCCCAGCAGCTGTAGACTGACCTTCTGACAGGGAAGCCCCATGTTCCACCAACAGATGCTGTAGGATCAGCAGGAAATGACCTCGAATGAGACCACCCACTTGAACATCCTCATTCCTCCTCAAAAACGTCCTGAGGACAATCAGTACCTTGTGGGCTATGTCCACGGGGCTGGAATAGATGAGATCCTGAGCAGGAAAGAGGAAAGTCAGAGCTCAAAGTGTATTATGGTTGGCAACAGTAGAAAGGAGGGTCTGAGAAAGGGTCCAGGGTGATGGTACATAGAACCTGGGGAAAGAAGCTTCACTTACTCAGCACCTATTATGTACTATCCTGACATTCTATATAGGTCCATTTCAAGCAGGAGGGAAAGGAGACTTGAAGAGATTAGGTGACTTGGACAAAAAAGGAGCCACATACTAAACCTGACAAGCTCAGGGAAGGAGGCAGGGCAGGCCCTACAAGCTCAGAGGTAGAAAGTAACCACATAGAGGAGTCTGAGCATGAAAATCCTTGACTAAAGATGAGTCATGGAGACAGTCATCTCGTAGGCATATAGCTTCCTTAACAAAGGGTCTATCTTGACCTTAAAAGTGAGCCTGGGCCCCAGCTGGTGGCACAGTGGATAAGGCGCTGGCCTGTGAACCCAAAGGTCGCTGGTTCGATTCCCAGTCAGGGCACATAACCAGGCTGCAAGCCAGGTCTCCAGCCACATCCTTAGTTGGAGGCAGGTGAAAGGCAACCCTACATTGATGTCTTTCCCTCTCTCTCTGCCTCTCTCCCTCCCCCTTTCTCTAAAAATAATAAACACAATCTTTAAAAAAAAAAAAAAAAAGTGAGCCTGTTCATTGCCTTTTTATAGCTAAAATAGCCTACCTTTGAAATGTCAGAGTAATCTCCTTTTCCAGACCTCTCAGGGCACACGTACCATCTCTATGTGCTATAATTGTTAACTATCTTGCACCCACCAATGTAAAAGAAGTATGTCTCTTTCTCTTTCACTTTTTATCCAATCCCAGATATTCCCTTCCTACTCCACCCTGTTTGTTTTCTCCTGCCTCCTTAACCAATGGATTTCATGTAACCCTCCTTTGATTCGAATGTAAAGATAAACAGCAAAACTGCTTTTCTCTGGAGCATTTTCTGAATCCACTGAGATTTTGCTTCCCAGCAAATGTCATCAGTTTAGCTCAAGTAAATTTACGTAAAAATTCTCCATAGGTTTGGATGTTTCTTACATGGGCAGTAAAGTCAGTACCAAAGGTCACATAAGCTAGTATGTAGCACAGCTAGGATTTGAATGCAGGTCTACTAACTTCAAATCTGAGCTTTTTCTACTTTCCAGGATGCCTCTCTCATGCAAATGGAAGTACCATGGTCAAGAAAAGATTATTTCAAGGACTTCCTATGCAGGCCAAGACGGAGGCATAGGTAAACATGCTGCACCTCCTTCCACAACCATAAGAAAGATTACATCTACCTCAAAACAAAAAACAACCAGAACTACCAAAAAACTGAACTGCATGGAAGTCCAACAAACAAAAATATAAAGTAATATTTATCCAGACAGGTAAGAAGGGTGGAGCCAGGGAGCCAGGGCAAAAAGGATGTGGTGTGGTGACAGCAGCAATAAGGTGATGGCTACGGCTGGCTGGTGAAAACAGCTGATACACATTTAGAAAAGCCAGGAGTAACACCTGGGAAGTGGATCCCAGTCCCAGGCCAGACTACACAGCTCACGGTTCCAGCACTAGGGAAATAAAGCCTTATTGCTTCTGGTTATGAAAACCAGTGGGGGATGGGGCAATGCAAGAAACCGCCAGGCTCTCACAAGAGTCTGTTTAGAGGGCCCCCACAGTCCCGGAATGTGAAACCCACCCAATCTTGGAACCATCACCAGGATAATAGCTAGAGCAGCACCAGTCACATACAGGAAGCAGGTGAAGTAACTGGAAAAGGGGCAAATACTGAGCTAGTGGCATTGTTCCCTCTCTGACCCCTCTCCCACATACAGTGCCGCAGTGTGGTGAAAAGAGTAGCCTTAACAAATAGTTAAGGCTCCACCCCTTACAATATGACAGGTGTGACAGCTTTACCTAAGACATAGAGGTAAACACAGGAGGCTGTCAAGTAGAGGCAGAGAAGTATGGCCCAAAAGAGGGGGCAGATCAAGGCTCCAGAGGGAGAACTAAGCAACAAGGAGAACGCCAACTTAACAGACACAGAGCTCAAAACACTGGTGATAACAATGCCCACAGGTATGCCTGAATACAACAAATGTAGAAGGGAAGAAGTGAAGGGTATGCTAAGTGAAATGAAGGAAAAGTCACACAAAACCGTGGTGAAGTGAAGAAACCCAGGGTTCAAATCAACGATCCAGAACATAAGGAAGAAATAAACAATCAGCCAATGCAGAATGAAGAAACAAGAATTGAAAAAAAATGAGGAGGCTTAGGAACCTCTAGGACAACTTTAAATGTACCAACATATGAATCATAGAAGTGCCAGAAGGAGAAGAGGAAGAGCAAAAAATTGAAAACATATTTGAAAATATAGTGAAGGAAAACTTTCCTAACTTGGTGAAGGAAATAGACATACAAGTCTATGAAGCACAGAGTCCCAAACAAGCTAGACCCAAACAGGACCACATCAAGACACATCATAGTTAAAATGCCAAAGGTTAAAGGTAAAAACTGAATTTTAAAAGCAGCAAGAGAAGAGAGTTAAACCTACAAAGGAGTTCCCATAGGACTGTCAGTTTATTTCTCAAAGGAAACCTTGCAGGCAAGAAGGGACTTGCAAGAAGTATTCAAAGTGATGAAAAGCAAAGACCTACAAACAAGACTACTCTATACAGCAAAGCTATCATTTAGAATGGAAGAGCAGATAAAGTGCTTCCCAGATAAGGTACAGCTAAAGGGGTTCATCATCACCAAGCCCTAATTATATGAAATACTGAAGGGACACATTTAAGAAAAAGAAGGTCAAAATTATGAACAGTAAAATGACAACAAACTCACAACTATCAATAAATGAATTAGAAAAGAAAAAAAAACTGAAGCAAACAGCTAGAACAGGAACAGAACATAGATATGGAGATCATATGAAGGGTTGTCAGTGGGGTAGGGGAGGGGAGAATGGGAGGAAAAGGTACAGGGATCAAGAAGCATAGCTGGTAGGTACAAATAAACATGGGGACGTTAAGAATAGTATAGGAAATGGAGAAGCCAAAGACCTTATATGCATGACCCATGGACATGAACTAAGGGAGGGTGGGATTGCTGGAGGGAAGGGAGGTACCAGGCAGAGAGGGGCAAAGGGGAACAAATTGGAACTGTAACAGCATAATCAATAAAAATATACTTAAATAAATGGAAAATAAAAGATTACTTCAGGACAGCAGACCTGAGGGTGTCTTAAGGGAAAAGAGAAAGGGGGGACGGAAATGCTACAGAATGAATGGGTCAGGACAGATTCAGGACAGATTCGGGGCACAAGGAGAAGTGAGGAGCAGGTCAGACCCTTTCTCTTCCATGGCAATCTGGCTATTTCTGCTCCAAGCTATTGTATATAGGCCTTGGGTTCAGATGCTGGGAAAGGACATTCCATTTTATTTGCTTTCAGAGTTAGTTTAATGAGTGTATGTCAAACACAAAGCCAGTCAGAAGCTACACCAGAGGCTATCACACTGACAGCTTCTAGCACCTACCAGCTCAAAAAAGACAATTCCTCTGGACAGGCTAACATGCAGAGCCACTTAGGCTGGGTGGGATGAACACAAGTCACACATAGACTCCCTTCCAGGGAGGACAGCTCCTGACACACAGAGTACATGTCTACGGGGCACCTGACCAGACAACTCCAGATGTGCTGATCACAGGATAGCACAGGGATGTCTGGACTTGGCTCTTTACAAACCTCTATAAAGCTGCCAGAGACACAACTATAATATCAATAACAACCACTCAGGGCCTAACAATGTCAGGTACTACACTGTGTTTAAACAGTAGCTATATGTGTGTTAATCTGTCTTCATTACTCTTCTAGGTAGGTGTCACCCCAATTTTTCAAGTGAGGAAACTGAGACAAAGTAAGTATTGTAGTTTGCTATCAAGAAAGCAGTGGTATTGTAACTATGAATTAATGAAGGGCAAGACAAGATCAGCTTCATCTTTGTCACCTTGTAGGACTGAGAAAACATTTCTGGAAGGAGAGAATCACAAAATGGGAAGGCTACAGGGAATCTCAGTTCATTTCCATCAATCCTTCTACTTTACAGAGTATGAGGCTGAAGCCCAGAGAGGGTGTGATTTGCCCAAGGTCACAGGGCCCAAGGCTCAACCAGTTTACAGGCCCTTCTCCTTCAACAGCAAGCATCTGCCTGATGGCAGGAGTTGGTCCTTCCGAAACCTGAGTTAGTGCATTGTAAAGGGCCAAAAGAAAGGGGGCTACTCAGCCTTTGATGGCCATGGTGGATGCTAGGGGAAGGAGTACACCCCACCACATGGGTCACTGGGAAAGCTCTGGGTGGAACAGAGCCCACTCTGTAATCTGTCCTGCCCAGAGCTGTCCAGAACTCTCTGGGAATGGACCAACCAGGGTGAGGTGGCCAAGCAGGGAACAAACACAGCTTCTGTGACATCATTGTTTTTCTCACCAAAACAACCTATATGAAAGACCACCCATTGATAAGAGTGGCAATTAACATCTTTGTTTTCAGCTGTTAATTACCCATATCAAAAACAGAAATTGGCATCAACACATATTTTTAGACTCTTTTCCCCTCCTGTGGCTAAAAGCTGGTTATAAATGGTAGGAATTATATATATGAACAAACAACAAGTTTTGTTTCTCGTTGTTTTCTTTTTTTAACCACTGATGTTTCAAGGACCTGATTTAGTGCAAAACTCATTTACTTTAGGCTCCAATTATCACCATGACCCTTATTAGCTACATGACCTTAAGCAAGTCAATAAGCTTCTCTGAGATTAATATTCTCTGTAGTTGTGGTTCAGTCAATGATTAGTGAATGATAGCCTACTGTGTACAGCATATCAAGAGTGTTCCTATATATTCTTTTTACACTGATTCCAGAGAGAGGGGAAGGAATAGAGAAAGAGAGGAAGAGGGTCATTTATTCATTGATCAGTTGCCTCCTACATGTGCCCCACCTAGGGACTGAACCCAGTTGGGGACCGAGCCCAGTTGGAGACCAAACCTGCAACTCAGGCATGTGCCCAGACTGAGAATCAAAGGTGATCCTTCAGTTTGCAGGATGATGTCCAAGCAACTGATCCACACCAGCCATGGCTCTATATATTCCTTCATTTATCCTCCTGTTATCTCCATTTTACATGTGAGAAAACTGAAGCTCAGAGAAGCCTTCATCTTCCTGGACCTCTATGCAGTGTCCAGCCCTAAGAGCAGCTCCTTCTTGCTGAGCTCTACCTGCCCAAGCTCAAAGCTCCTCTCTGTCCTGCCCACCCCCACCCCCTTCAAGAAGGAGGGGTGATGAGGATGATATACATTCAAGGACATAGGAGCTGGATCATCACATCCATTGCCTAGATCAGGGTTTTTCTAAGAATTTGGTTTCCTGACAAATTTGGATGCAATAGCAAACCCTGCCTGGGAAACTCAACAGAACAACCATCTGGTATGCAGGCCAAATAAATTGCAAGGGGGACAAAAGGAAAAAGAAAGAAAAAGAAATGGAGGGGAAGTCTATGGATTAAAGGAGACTTAAAACACATATCCACACACACCAAAAAAAAAAAAAAAAAAAAGACTAAACATAATTAACTGCTGTTTATCTGAGCCTCTATTCTCAGAACTGGGGAGATTACTGAAAAGCATCTCCTACCCAGGCATTTTAAAACTTATACAAATAAGACATGCCAGACCAGAGTACCTGGACCCTGAACCCAAAGATAACAGCAGAACAAACTGAAGCCTGCGCAATCAGCCAGAAACCTCCTAATTTATAACTAATTGCTATGACTACCCAACTCCATCCGTCTCCCCCTTTACTACCCTATAAAAACTCACGGCCCCAACTTTTTGCTGCTGGTGTATCTCTTCACACCAGCCCCTTTCCTGTCTTGTAAAGTGAGTAAAACTTTGCTTTCTGCCTTCTCTTTGTGAATTCTTTCACAGCCTATGTCACTAGCCATCCTAATACTTGTGTTATTTTTCATAACAAAAAAATTTCAATAGAATTTGGTTTTCTCAGCTTCACTTTCTCTTTGACTTGTTTCTTTCCAGACTTAAGTCCTTTGAAGCTAGCAGCCTAGGATAACCTTCAGTTAGGAAGAGATCTCTAGGCAGATCCAGACTGAGAAGGAGATCTTGGGAGGGTAAGATTAATGAACTCCATTTGAAACAGAAATGTCAAAGAGATGGTTAGCTACACGGGTCTGGAACACAGGAGAGAGGTCAGGAATGGGCAGAGATATGAGTCATCAGCATGTAACAGGAGGCAACTAAAGCTGTGGGAATAAATGAGACAACCTGTACAGAAGGCACTAAGTGAAAAGGAGAGCCTAAGACAAGGCCTTGAAGAACATCAACTGTCAAGTACTAGTCAGAGAGAAAGCTATAAGGGAGACTAGTAAGGAGTACCAAGAGAGGTAGGAGGAAAAAATTAAGAGTGTTGGAATTACTGAAATCAAGAGTAAAGCAATAAAAAGGAAGTGAACAATCATCAAATACTAAGAGGTTATGTAAGATGAGAATCAAAAAGTCCACTGTAATTAACCACAAGAACATTATTGCTGATTCTGGTGAGAGTGATTTCAAGTAGTGACAGGTGAAAACAAATGAGTGTAGAGATGAAAGATGATTTTGAGAGCAGAAAACTACATTTAGGAGTTTGGTGGTAAAGAGAAAGCATGGGAGGGGAAAGAGTGAGAGGGCAGGGACCGTGAGAGTCTGGGTCCAGGTGGAAGACATCCAGAGAAATCAGCAGTAAGCCTAGCAGGGCTCAGAATCTCCATCTACTCCCACAACCCAGTGTCATAGCCTGAGATATTTTCCTAGCCTCACCACTTCCTCCCTTCATGGATGCTTTATGTCTCTATAAGGTGACAGAAATGAAACAAGCATCTGTGATTTCCTCAAGGGCAAGAACTGACCAACCATAACCAAATGATCTTTGTATGCCCAATGCCTAGTATCTAGTAGTACTGAATTTAAGGCCTCTAAAAACCTGCTCCTCAAGTTTTGAGTCATTGAAAGGAACTAATGAATTCTGAAGACTTGCCTCTTAAAAGGCCCACACTTACTCAGACTCACTCCCTCTGGGCTCCTTCACTGAGGCACAGCTTGAAAGGCACCAGTGGCATATTGGGAGGAACTGATACTTCAGGTTGAGAGCTGGGGGACAACTGTCTCTCAGAGAGTAAGGTGGACAAAGGCCATTGGTTCTTTTCTGAGCACCCCCTACCGCCCCCTCCACCTCCCCACCCCCATCCCTGAAAGAGCCACAGAACTGGCAGCAGGACTCCATCAACCTGGCTCACAAGGTTTCCTCTGCCCTGGGGAATCCCTGTGGCTCTGTCCCACCCAAGATGTTAACAGTAGCTTTTGCATATGAATGGGCTAGTCTCAGCTCAGGCTTCTTATCTTCTTAAGTCCTCTCAAACAAGGAACAACCAGCCTCCATAAACCCTCAGCCCCTATACCTCTGGCTAAGTAGCTCCAAGCCCAACACTAGCTGCAGCCAACTATGGGTCACAGTTAAGCTTTGCCAAGGAACTTCCAAGCCCAGCACAAGTAGCAGACTGCTTTGTAGCTTATACTGGGTGGCCCAGGGCAGAACACTGGTAATGGCTGATCCTGGCCTGTACCACCTGGGAAATGCCAGGGCCAGCATACCCAATGGACAACTACAGACCACGTTGAAGCACCACCACCCTGTCCCCTGCACAACTGGTCCTCCATGGAAGGTGGAGGTTGGTGGTCAGTGGTTACCCAGTCCTGCAGCTGACTAGCTTGAGTAAATCCCTTTCATTGATCCACCAACAGCAATCCAGGCTCAACTACAAGAGGAGGGGATGTACTCGGCTCACACAGAGGGCACCTTGTGTACCCAGCTTGGGTGATAGGGGAGGCAGTGCCATTGGACCCTACAGGACACCTACTATATTAGGCCACCCTCCGGAGACAGGGAGTCAGAACATCTCTACCTAATACACAGAAACAAACACAGGGAGGCTGCCAAAATGAGGAGACAAAGAAACATGGCCCAAATGAAAAAACAGATTGAAACTCCAGAAAAAGAACTAAACAAAATGGAGATGAGCAATTCATCAGATTCAAAACACTGGTTATAAGGATGCTCAAAAAACTTAGTGACAGCATAAAAAAGACCCAGGCCCACGGGCTGCCACAGAAACACTGTGACTCATGGGCCCTGAGCCCCTGCTGGGCCTCAGGGATAAATGTGTTTACAGACACCAAAAAAAAAAAAAAGACCCAGGCAAAAATAAAGTATATACTAATGGAATTAAAGAACAATTTACAGGGAATCAATAGTAGAATAGATGAAGCTGAGAATCAAAGCAATGATATGAAACATAAGGAAACAAAAAACAACCAATAAGAACAGTAAGAAAATAAAAGAATCCAAAAAGAAAAGGATAGTGTAAAGAGCCTCTGGGACAACTTCAAGCATACCAACATTTGCATATAGGGGTGCCAGGAGGAGAAGAGGAAGAGCAAGGAACTGGACATCTATTTGAAAAAATAATGAAAGAAAACTTTCCTAACTTGGTGAAGAAAATACACAAGCAACTCTAGGAAGCACAGGGTCCCAAAGAAGGTGGGCGCAAACAGGCCCACACCAAGACACATCATAATTAAAATGCTTAAGATTCAAGACAAAAAGAGAATCTTAAAGCAGCAACTGAAAATCAGTTAGTTACCTACAGGGGAGTTCCCATAAGACTCTCAGCTAATTTCTCAAAGGAAACTTTGCAAGCTAGAAGGGACTGGCAAGAAATATTCAAAGTCACAAAAAGCAGAGACCTACAGCCAAGATTGCTCTACCCAGCAAAGACATCATTGAGAATTGAAGGGTGGATAAAGATCTTCCAAGACAAGAAAAAACTAAAAGAGTTTATCATCATCAAACTATTATTGTATGAAATATTAAGAAAAAAATCAAAACTATAAACAATAAAATGGCAATAAATACATACCTATTAACAATTGAATCTAAAAAACAAATTAATCAAACAAAAACAGAGACAGAATCATGGATACAGAGAGCATTTTGATGGTTGCCAGATGGGAGGGGGTGTGGGGGAACCTCGTCTTTCTCCAACTTCCTCTCCTGTGACGTAACAAACAAGCTCAAGAACTACCCCAAACTACTCATTGTCCCTGAATTACCATAAAAGTACTTTCATGTTGCTGCACAGGTCTGGCAATTCTTTTGCTTGTCAAATCCTTTGAGGATCAGCATACATGACACCTTTCTGTCCTCCCTGCCACCCAAACACTCTGCCTGACCTTTACTGCCAAAGCTGTTAGTGTTCTTTTTGTGTCTGGTTCCCTTAACAGCCTGTGGGAAAATAATATAAAAGAAGCCACTTAAAATGGAGCCAGAGTCCCTGACAACTGCCTTGTGCATCTTGCTCCCCAAAGCTTTGGAATGTTCAAACAAGGCAAAACAACCTTTGGATGGGGGCCTGAAGCAGCAGCAGTCTTCCAAACAAGTCTGCAAATAGGAAAGCAGACCTATTAAGATCAGGACTGAAAATTAAAAGCATTCATTAGAATTAGCATCATCTATGTTATCTTATCTTCACCTTTAGACATTCTCTCTTTAGCTATTAACACCCATAAAAATTCCTTCCTTCTATTCAAGTGATTTTCCCCTTTCCCATTCTCATAAATACCCCTTGCTTTCATCTCCTAACTGGAACACTAACTACTTGTTTCCCCATTGGATCTCAATAAATTCTTGTTGCCTTTGATTTCAGCATTTTATTTTTAGATTAACAACCCCCAAAGCTCAAACAGCTCTCCCATTAAATGGAACACTGGATCAGAGTTGGTTTTCCTCTTGTTCTGAGAGTGAACCAAGTTTAATGAAAAGAACATTAAACAGAGAAAAAAATCTGGGTTTTAATCTCAACTCTTGTAACCTTGGGCAAATCTGTCTCAATCTATTTCTTTATCCTTTTAAAAAGAAATCACCATTAGTATGTCTCTCAGAGGATCTGAATCTGCTCCCACCTTTTTTTGAGAGAGACTTGGATCTGTCTGGACCCCAATTCAATGAGTCAGCAAATACAGTACACCTACTATGTGTGAAGAATACTTCATCTGACAAAGAAAATCCAGTATTTTAGCTCTGTTCATTGCTACTTTCCCTGGTGTCTTAGCTTGTTTTCCTCCCCTAAGCATTAATGCTTTATTTTTAATCCATTGCTTTCCCTGTTTTTCTTCCTCCAAGGAAGCCAAAGCATAAATGTGGTCTCCATCACATGTGTGACTTCACAAGATGACAGAGCTCAGGGATGGGTGGTAAAGATTTAAGTCTTAGTGGGAAGTGCATACATGTGTTAATGTGAACACTAGATGTATATACCTAAGGATGTAAGATATATAACATGCAAGTGTTTTTTCCACCATATCCCTCCAATAAAGCCCTAGCCAGATAGCTCAGTTGGTCAGAGCATCATCCTGATATGCTAAGGTTACAGATTCAATTGCCAGTCAGGACACATACAAGAAACAACCAATGACTGCATATGTTAGTGGAACAAAAGATTGAAATTTCTCCCTGCCCCCCATTCCCTCTTCTTTTAAATCAATTTTAAAAAGAAAGAAAAAAGATGGAGTTAAAGTCAGTATATTAGAAATTGCAGACAACAGGCAGACTACTTATCTGATATAGCTGAGAGGAATTACAGGGATGTCTTACTTCATAAAAAGCATCGGGGTTTCTAACAACTCTGGGTATGCCCAAGGGAGTGTGTTGCACATATACCATTGTCACATTAGTCATGGCAGAAAAGAGGCATAGTCCCTCTGCAATCAGACAGCTCCATCTACATGTCCCAGGGGTCTCCCTCGATATCAAACCCTTCTTAGCAGAATCTGCTTTAGAGCAGACAGTGAGGTGAGAGGAAATAGTGACTGAGATCAGCATTTCATAGTTATATCCCCTGGGGAGTAAGGGGCACATCATCTCTCAGTGAGCAGATTTCCATCAGATTTAGGACAGGGTACAGATTAACAGAAGACAGGCACCTGCCAGCCAAAAGGACTTCCTACTCACATTAAGCCCAGGAAGTGGGCAGAAGCAGCTGCTGGTGCCTCCCGACCTCAGTAAACCAGCTCCCACAGAGAAAGAGTGTCCACCATCTCTGAATGCAGAAATGAGCCAGTGGTCACTTACTAGCAAAATAAGTAGGATGCTGGGACTGCTTCTGAGTATGTGGAACAGGTCTGCTAAGCTGGCAGGAAGAGTGGGCTGTCCAGCAGAGGAGATATCATCCAGCTCCTCATAGCTGCTCTCCTCCCAGGAGAACCAAAGTTCAAGGACCCGATACCCAAACCTACTCAATAGCTCTGGGTACAACAGGAAGAATCTGAGCAGGAGGGGATGATGGGTGTAGATGAGGTGCAGGTCCTGGATGCCCTCTAGAAATTTTCTGATGGCATTGACCACAGCCTGGAGGCAAAAAAAAAAAGAGAAAGAAGCTAATAAATACACTTTGCAGAAGACCCAAGAGATCCCAACAAACATAATTAAGACCTGAGTGGGAAAAATGTACTGGCATCTCAGTACTCCAGGATATCCTCACTGGCTCATCCCAATGCCCTCTTGGGAGAAGAAAACCCCACTCTGTGTTTACCTTATGACAGTGGCCCTCGACTGGGGGTAATTTTGCTTCCCAGGGGACATTCAGAAATAGACATTTTTGATGGTCTTGATTGGGAGAGTGCTACTGACATCTAGTGGGAGAGAGCAGGGATACCACTAAATAGCCTCCCATAGAATAATTATGATATGCAAAATGTTAATAGTACCAAGGCTGAGAAACCCAACTCTATAACTGTACTTACCACAATGTTTTGTAATTGTCAGCCTATGTGTCTGTCTTTCACATAGATTTTAGCTGCTTGAGGGCAGAGACTGTGGCAGATTAATCTGTGAACATTAGGCATAGGGCCTGGCACAGGCACGGCAAAAGGTGTGTTGAATAATTTATTAACCCTCAAAATCCTCTCTTCCCAATGCACATATTAAAAAGTTCAAATTCCTTAATATGTTATTTTAAGAGTTTTATAGCTTATTTTGGCTCTTTCATTTAGGTCTTTGATCCATTTTGAGTTAATTTTTGTGTATAGTATGAGGTAGCAGTCCAACTTCATTCTTTCACATGTGAATATTCATTTGATCCAGCAACATTTTCTCTAAAAGATTATTTTTCCTGGACATCCTTATAAAAAATCAATTGACCATAAATATATGGGTTTATTTTGGACTCTCAATTCTATTCCATTGATCTAGACAAGAGTTCTATCCTTGTGCCAAAACCACGCTGTCTTAATGACTTTAACTTTGCAATAAGTTCTGAAATCAAAATGTGCTAGTCCTATAACTTTGGTCTTCTTTCTCAAGATTGTTTTGGGTCTCTTACATTCTATGTAAATTTTAGGATCAGCTTACCCATTTCTAAAATAAAGGCAACTGGGATTTTTATTGGAATTGTGTTGTATCTATAGATCAATTTGCGGAATACTGCCATCTGAACACTATTAAGTCTTCTTTGCTTTTCCAGTTTTATTGAAATATAATTGAGATATAACATTGTATGAATTTATGATATACAATATAAGAGTCTGATAGATTGTGAAATGATTATCATAGTAGGTTTAGTTAATACCACCTCTCATAGTTACAAATTTTTTTCCTTGTGATAATCTTTAAGATCTACTCTCTTAGCAACTTTTAAATATACAAAACAGTATTGTTAGCCATAGTCATTATGTTGTATATTATATCTCCAGAACTTACTTACCTTATAACTGGCTATTAAGTCTTCTGACTCATGAACACAGAAGAATGCCTTTCTATTTATTTAGGTCTTCTTTAATTTATTTCAATGATGTTTTACAATTTTCAGAGTACAAGTCCTTGAACTTTCTGTTAAATTTTTCCTATGTGTATTATTTATTGATGCTATTGTAAATGGAATTATTTTCTTAATTTCATTTTCAGCGTGTCATTATAAATATAATCTACCTTTCCAGTTTCTCTTCACTGTCTCCCTTATCTTAGTGAAGGCACACTTGAGTGTTTAGACTGGGCAATTTCCTAAGTTTATATTTTAAATCTTGCTCTCCTCTCAGCCTAAAATTTCTCCCTTCACCTCAGTCTCCTCTGGGAAGTCTCTCCAAGTGCTTTTGTAGCTGCTGGCACACACCCACTGCTGTTACCACCTACCTTACAGAACATATTTGCCTCTCTCCTGGCAAACCATTGTTCCCTGAGGGAAGAGAATGCATGTTTGCTTCACCTCAATCCTGACAGGGCCCCACATGGCACCTGGTACATGTCAACTGGTCAAACCACATTGGCTGAGCTACTAAAATGTTGAGAAATCATGTGCTCACTTATTTGAGTAGTGTTCAAGGCTTAGAAAATGCTGATCAAACTGAAAGACTGAAAAAAAAGAACTTCCAGGCATAAGTAGGGCTTGCCATTCTGAAATGTCCATTCTCCAGACACCCACACTTATAACTATTGGGGGTCCTCACACAACACACCCTGAGGTATTTTGTCATACTAGAAAGCCAAACTATGTTAAAGACTGCTAGGTTTTTGTCAAAAGAACTTGGGGGGGGGGAGAGTACACATTGGTGGTTACAGAATAGACAGGGGGATATTAAGAAGAACAAAGGAAATAAGAGAAGCCAAAGAACTTACATGCATGACTCATGGACATGAACTAAGAGGGGCATTGCTAGAGGGGATAGGGTACTGGGTGGAGGGGTGGCAAAGGGGGGGAAAATGGAACAACTGTAATAGTAAAATAAATAAAATACATTAAAAAAAAGAACTTAGGAACTATCATGAATAGACTCCCACTGGCCAAAAATAGAACCAGTTGAGCCTGAACAGAATAATGATAACTATAGTGGATTGAAATACATCAAGTATTTTTTAAAAAGGTTTTATTAATTAGAAGGGCAGGGAGGGAAGAAGAAAGGGAGAGAAACATCAATGCATGGTTGCCTTTCACCAGCCTTCAGCCATGGACCTGGCCGGAGACCTGGCCGGAGACCTGGCTGAAGACCTGGCTGAAGAACTGGCCCACAACCCGACCATGTGCTCCAGCTGGGACTCGAACCAGTGACCCCTGGGTTCGCAGGCCAGTGCTGATCCACTGAGCCACCAGCGAGGGCCCCATCAATTTTTTTTTTTTTTTTTAAAGATTTATTGTCCTGGCTGGTGGCACAGTGGTTAAGGTGCCGGCCTGTTAGCCCGAAGGTCGCTGGTTCGATTCCCCAGCCAGGGCACATAACCAGGTTGCAAGCCAGGTCTCCAGCCAGGTCCTTGGCTGGAGGCAGGTGAAAGGCAACCATACACTGAGGTAACTCTCTCTCTCTCTGCCTCTCTCCCTACCCCTCTCTCTAAAAATAATAAAATCTTTATTTTTAATTATTTTTAAAGATTTTTATTTATTATTGTCAGAGAGAGGGGAAGGGAGAGAGGCAGAGAGAGAGAGAGACACAC
>PVIW01014059.1:0-24920 GCA_004026585.1 Noctilio leporinus | reverse complement strand
GAAGCTCCTTATTTCTCCTTCTATCTTGAATGAGAGCCTTGCTGGGTAGAGTATTCTTGGTTGCAGGCCTTTGTTTCCCATGACTTGAAATACTTTTTGCCATTCCCTTCTGGCTTGAATTGTTTCTGTTGAATAATCATTTGATAGCCTTATTGGAGCCCCTTTGTATGTTATTTGTCTTTTCTCTCTTGATGCTTTTTGGATTCTCTGTCTTTGAAATTAGCCATTTTGATAATAATGTGCCTTGGTGTTGGTCTGTTTGGGTTGATCCTCATTGTGACCCTCTGTGTTTCCTGAACTGGATTAATGTTTTCACTCATCATGTTAGGCAAAATTTTTATCATGACTTTTTTGAACAGGTTTTCCATTCCTTGCTTCTCTTCTCCTTCTGGTATCCCTACGATATGAATGTTGTTACGTTTCATGTTGTCCTGAAACTCTCTTAACCCCTCTTCATTCTTATTCAGCCTTTTTTTTATTCTCTTGCACTGTCTTGGAGTATTTGTCTACATTATACTCCAACTCGCTGATCTGGTCCTCTGCTTCCTCTAGCCTACTGTTGATTCCTCCTACTGTATTCTTCAATTCAGAAATTGTATTCGTAATTTCTTCCTGGCACTTATTGATAGTTTCTATGTCCTTTTTCATGCTGTTGTAGTTTTCAGTAAGTTCCTTGTAACTTCCCTGGAGTGCTTTGTAATTTCCCTGGAGCTCTCTGTAGTTCTCCTGGAGTTGTTTATAGTTTTCTTTGATGTGGCTGAGCTCACTGAGCTTCTCTATCATCATTCTTTTGAATTCCTTATCTGATAGTTCAGATGCCTCTGTTTCATTTTGTGGTCTTTCTGGGGATTCTTCCTTTCCTTTTGGTGATGGACTGATTCTTTTTTTCCCCATTTTGGGTGTCTGTTCTTGCTTTTTATTTATTTATTTATTTATTTATTTTTGTTCTTTCCTTGGGTTACCCTGCTTTGCTTCCATGCCTTAGTTGAGCACCCTTCTGTGATAGGAGATTTGTGGAGTTCAATGTTGCCGTCTCCCAGATTTTCTCCACTTGCTGTTCTTGGGTTGTCCTTTATTTGGGCTGTCTGGTTGTATTCTGGGCCTGTGGCCTCTCCTCCAGTCGGACTCACAGGTTGCTGAACTGCTGGACCTGCTGCCTCTGCCGCGGCCACCTCTGCTTCTCTGTATTCCAATTTATTGCAATCAGCTAAATACTGTGTGGCTGAGATGGAGAGGAACAGGTTTTGCTCCACAGCTCAGAGGAAGAAAAAAACCTCATGCAACTGCGTCCACACCTGTTATATGAGTTCTTTATAAATTCTGTATACCAACACCTTATCAAATATATCATTGGTGAGTATCTGCTCCCATTTCATAGGCTGTCTTTTTATTTTGATGGCTTCCTTTGATGTGTGACAACTTTTTAGTTTAATGTAGGCTTATTTATTTTTTTCTTTTCATTCCTTGCCTGAGGAGATTTATCAGAAAAAAATTGCTAAGAGAAATGTCGGAGATTTTACTGCCTGTGTGTATTTCCAGATCTATGGTTTTCAGACTTATATTTAAGCCTTTAACCATTTTGAATTTATTCTTGTCAACAGTGGTCTGGCTTCATGCTTTTACATGTTTTTATCCATTTTTCCAAACAGCATTTAGTGAGTTCACTGTCTTTACCCCATTGTATGTTCTTGTCTCCTTTGTGAACTACTACCCACACAGGCATGAGTTTATTTCTGGGCTGTCTGTTTCCATTGATCTGTATGTCTGCTTTTATGACAGTATCATGCTATTTTGATTACTATTGCCTTGTAAGTACAGTTTGGTATATCAGGTAGCATGATAGGTCCAATTTTGTTCTTTTTTCTCAAGATTACTATGGCTCTTTGGGGTCTTTTATGGTTCCATATTTTGTATTATTTGTTCTAGTTCTGTGAAATATGACATTAGTATTTTGCACTGAACCTAAAGATTTCTTTGGGTAGTATGAACATTTTAATGACATTAACTTTTTCTATTCATGAGCACAGTGAAATATTTCCATTTATTTGAAACTACTTCAATTTCCCTCTTCAGTGTTTTATAATTTTCTGAATACAGGTCATTTACATATTTGATTAAATTTATTATTAGGTACTTCTTTATGCAATTATAAATTAGATTATTTTTCTTTCAGATAGTTTATTCTTAGTGTACAAAAATGCAACTGGTTGCTGAATATTAATTCTGTATCCTGCTTCTTTACCAAATTCATTTTCCAGTTCTAGTAGCTTTTTTGTGGAATCTTTAGGTTTCTCTATATACAGTATCATGTCATATTCCAATAATGAGAGATTTATGTCTTCCTTTCCAATTTGGATGCCTTTTATTTCTTCTTTTCTGATTACTATGACTAGGATTTTGGTGTTCTTCTTTTTGGTGAAATGCTCTGAAAATATCAATTAAACCCATCTGGTTGTGTATGTCACTTAAGGCCACTGTTTCCTTGTTAATTTTCTGTCTGAATGATCTATCCATTGATGTCAATGGGATGTTAAAATCCTTAACTATGACTGTATTACTGTCAACCTTTCTCTTTATGTCCATCAAGATTTGCTTTATATATGCTGTGTGCATAAATGTTTACAAGGCTCATATCCTCTTGTTTGGTGAATCCCTTTATCATTATGCACTGTTCTTTTTATCACTTATTTTAGTTTTAAAATCTATTTTGTCTAATATAAGTATTGGTGCTTGTGGAGCTAGTTGGGTTGTGGTCTGATGTGGTTTAAAGGCCACCACTGGGCATGTTGCTTCTTGGGAGGATCTTTGGTGCAGGTTCAGCGTCAGGTACTGAATGTGACTGGCCCTGGACTACACTTTTGGAATTACAAAGCGATCCACAGTTTGTGGCTACCTCTGCTGGGCCTGGATGCATATAGGAGGGGCCATGCTGCATAGTAAGATGGCTGCTACCAACACCAAGCCCAGGGGCAGGTCAGCAAAAATCACAAAGTGTCCTGTGATCTACCTTTGATTCTCAGCTGTCCTACCAACCTGAGTCTGCCTTCCAAGCATGTGTGCACAATGGATTCAGGCTAGTCTTAGCCATCAGACTCAACTGCAAGGTGAAAGATTGGCAGGAAGGGGACATACCTGAGAGGGTGGGGCTAGAGAATCTCCTGTGGTGGGGTTCACATAAGGTGTATGGTAGAGAAAAATGGTTCCACGTGCCCCCATCTCTGACACCCTAAGAATACCTAAACCTCAAGAGATCTCTAAGAAAGTCTCCATTGTGGGCTCACACTGGCTGTACAGTTTTCATTTTCCCTTTCTTATTTGTTAAAATGACAATTTTAGTGAACTTAAAATGTACATGATTTTTATTTTTACAACAATGAAAATTTTGCAAAGGACTATCTTATTAATAGCATGACATGTCATATCAATTGTTTGGACTCCTTGATACCATTTTAACACATTGCTGAACTACCTTTTTCAGGTAGGCTTGTCAACACAAGCACTAGCACTATACTTGGGTGACATTTTTTAATTTTTATTTTTTATTCTTTTAAACATTTATTATTTTTAGAGAGAGGGGAAGGTAGAGAGGCAGCGAGGGAGAGACATTAATGTATGATTGCCTTTCACTTGCCTCCAGCTACGGACCTGGCTTACAACCTGGTTATGTGCCCTAGCTAGGAATTGAACCAGCGATCTTTGGATTCTCAGGCCAGCACCTTATCCACTGTGATAAGAAGTGCTCTTAGAAGACTTTCTGGATACCAGGCACTGGTCTATAGGATTTACAGTTATTAACTTTTTAAATCTGCATCATATCCCTATTAAGTAGAATAGCTATTATTTCCATTTTTTAGGTGACAAAACCAAGATACAAAGTTGTTAAGTAACTTACAGTGTCAAAGCTAATAAGTTCTAAGTACAATTAGGTTCTCTGGCTCTAAGATTCATGCTCTTCACCATTATGCTACCTCTGTGGTTCAGAATATATTAAAAATGATAAAGTAAATGAAAAAATTGTATCACAATAATACCAAAATTCACTTGAAGATAAACCACAAACAGAAAAGCACTGAACATCTGAATGGGCTATCCCACACAATACACTCCAAGTATCTGAGGTTAACATACTATGGTAACAAAGCAAAGTATGCCTAAATGTATGTATCTCACAGAACTGTAGTAAAGATATTCTACAAGTTTCTTAAGTGAGGATGTCTCATGGAAAACAGTCAGTGAATCACTTAATAGCCAAAATGATTCTAAAGATAATTTAAGATTTAAGAAATATAGCACCAAAACAAAAGCTAACCCTCCTCCTGAAATATGCGCCCCTAAAAAAAAACAGATAACAAATTGAAGAAAAGAAAAAAAAAATTATGATAGAAAAATAATCTAATACAAAGTTAGGCAGGTCTTATATCTTTTCCACAGTTGGCACATAAAAGCGCTCTGGTTTATATAAGCTAAAATATGATCAAAATTAAGAATCCAAGGGTCATAGAGTCAAGCTAGTCTTCATCTTCTGCACATTAGGAACTGCATGTCTTAAACTGTCATAGAGTATGGTCCCAAAGACTTGGCATGTCAATGTCACTAATCATTAGAGAAATGCAAATTAAAATCATGAGATATCACCTCACACTTGTCAAAACTGCTATCTTCAATAAGTCAACAATTAACAAATGTTGCAAGGGTGTGGTGGGAAGAAAAGGGAACTGTCATGCACAGTTGGTGGGAATGTGATTGGTACAGCCACTATGAAAAATAGTATAGAGGTTCCTCAAAAAATTAAAAATGCAACTGCCTTATGACCCCACAATTCCACTTCTGGGTACATATCTGAAGAAACCCAAAATGCTAATTTGAAATACTATATGTACCCCTATGTTCATTGCTGCATTATTCACAATAGCCAAGATATGAAAGCAACCCAAGGGGCCATCAATAGATGAGTGAATGAAAATGTTAATATACAATGGAATATTACTCGGCCAGTAAAAAAAAAAAAGAAAAGAAATCTTACCATTTATGACAGCACATAAGATGGGCCATTTGCTAGGATGGACCTAGAGGGTATTATGCTTAGCAAAATGAGTAGGTCAGAAAAAGAAAAATACCATGATTCACTTATATGTGAAATCTAAAGAACAGAATAAACAAGCAAACAAAACTGAAACAGACACATACATAGATGAAAAGACCAGATTGATGGTAGCCAGAAGGGATAGGGGTTGGGGAACTGGGTGAAAAAGTTGAAAGTATTAAGAAGTACAAACTGGGGAAGCCAAGATGGTGGAAAAGTGGTAGCTACATAACCTCCTCCTAGGACCAATATGGAATTACAGCTAAATTGGAGAGAAAGCATCCTGAATAATAAACTGAACCCTAGTTGGAGTGAAGCCTTATAACCAGAGACAGAAGAAGCCAGTACACCATGACACTGGCAGGGACTGCAGAGATGTGAGAGGGCTGGCTGGGCTCCCTCAGGTGGCAGCTGAAGATCTAGATGGACATTTCTGCTGTAGGCGGTTACCCTGAGAAGTGTGGAATCTAATCCCCAAGATGAGATCTCTGCACTATAGCACCAGAGCTTGAAAGGAACCCAGATAAAAAGCAGCAGGGTTTCTGTTTGTCAGGGAGAGACGGCTAGAGACTCAGAGAGGCTCTTAAGGGGGCCAATGCACAAAATTTCATTTGCAGCCACTTATCCTGGGCTCCAGCAGAGGGAGAGCAGAGTGGACTAGAAACGCCTGCAGACAGTTTGGGGTTGGTGGCTCTGGGGAGACAACAAGAAGCATCTGTGAGGATCCCTGTACCCAGTCATTCTCCATACTGTAAAATCTATTATTCCCAGTTAGAATACTCCAAATGGCATCAGCCTGAAGCAAAGCAGGAAACCTGCTCACAGGAATTATTCTACCTAATCTTGTGGAGCAGAATCCCTCTGCTAACAGCTTGATTAGCTTAACAATTTAGTCAGAAAACATAAAGAAGCAGCCAAAATGGGAAGACAAAAACAAACAAACAAACAAACAACCCCCCCAAAAAAAAAACAAAAAATAAAAACACTAGACCCCCAATGAAAGAACAAGAGAATTCTCTAGAAGCACTAGGTGGAATGGAGCCAAGCAATTTATCAGCTAGTTTAATGATTAGGGTACTCAAAAATCATAAAAAAGACATAGAAACTGTATAAAAGGACCAGTCAAAAATAAAGAATGCAGTATCTGAAATAAATAATACATTGGAAGGAATAAAAGTAGATTAGATGAAGCACAGGATCACATCAGTGATTTGGAAGACAAGGTAGAAAAAAGCACTTGAGGCAAGCAGCAGAAAGATGAAAGAGGGCCCTGGCTGGTGGCTCAGTGGATAGGCACCAGCCTGTGAACCCAAAGGTCACTGGTTTGATTCCCAGCCAGGGCACATAATCAGGTTGCAAGCCAGACTTCCAGCCAGCTCTGTAGTTGGAGGTAGGTGAAAGGCAACCATACATTTATGTTTTTCTCCCTCTCTCCCGTCTCCTCTCTCTGGAAATAATAAAATCTTAAAAAAAAAAGAGAAGAAGAAAGACTAAGGAGTATTTTGGACAACATGAAGCAAAATAACATCTGCATCATGGGAATACTGAAAAAATAAAGTGAACAAATCATTGAAAACCTATTTGAAGAAATAATGACTGAAAACTTCCCTAATCTGATGAAGGAAAAAGATACACAAGTCCAGAAATCTCAAAGTCCCAAGTAAATTGGATTGAAAGAGGCCTACAGAGATACACATCCAATTCAAATGACAGGGCTTAAAGGTAAGGTGAGGATCCTGAAACCTGTAAGAGCTAAGTAGGTAGTTATATGGAAGGAAGCACCAATTAAGACTGTCAGGCCAAAAGGCAAGGAATATTCAAGGTGATTAAAACTAAGGGACATACAACCAAGGCTACTTTATAAAGCAAGCATGTTATTTAAAGTTGAAGGAGAAATGAGTTCCCAGAAGAGAAAAAGCTAAAGGAGTTTGTTAACACACCACTACTGCAACAAATGTTAAAGGGCTTGCTTTAAGAAGATGAAAAGAGCCCTGGCTGGTGGCCCAGTGGATAAGGCATGCCAGCCTGCAAACCCAAGGTCGCTGGTTCGATTCCCCAGCCAGGGCACATAATCAGGTTGTAAGTCAGGTCTCCAGCCAGGTCTGTAGCTGGAGGCAGGTGAAAGGCAACCATACATTGATGTCTCTTTCCTCCTCTGCCTCTCTCCCTTCCCCCCTTTCTAAGAATATTCAATCTTTAAAAGAATAAAAACAAAACAAAACAAAAAACCCAGAAGAAAATAGTCTGACAATAAAATGTCACTCTGTATCTATCAATAATCACCTTCAATGTAAATGGCTTAAATGTTCCAATCAAAAGACAAAGGGTAGCTGAATGGATAAGAAGACAAGACCCATATATATCCTGCCTCCAAGATATCTATCTCAGATGGTAAGATAGGTTAAAAGTATAAAAGGGAAAGAAAGGTGAAAAAGATATTTCATGCAACTATAAAGGAAAAAAAATGCTGGAGTAGCAGCAGTTAAATCCAACAAAACAGACTTTAAAACCAAGGCTATAGTAAGAGACAAGGAAGGACATTACATAATGATAAAGGGACCAATCCAATAAGAAGGTATAACCATAGTAAAGCTATGCACCCAACATAGAGCACCGACAAGAAGATATAACCATAGTAAACATTACACACCCAATAAAGAAGCACCTAAATATATGTGAAGCAAATCTTGATGGACATTAAGGGAGAAACTACAGAAATAAAGTCAAAGTTGGGGATTTTAACACCTCATTGATTTCAATGGATTGATCTTCCAGGCAGAAAATCAACAAGGAGACATCCATTTGATCTAGACATCCTCCTAGAGCAAATGGATTTAACTGATATCTTCAGTGCATTTCACCCCAAAGCACCAAAATGTACATACTTTTCAAGTGCACATGAAACACTACAAGGAATAGGCAACTTGTTAGAATACAAAACAAGTCTCAATAAATTTAAGAAGACTGAAATCATATCAAGTATTTCTCTGACCACAATGCTATGAAACAATAAATCAATCACAAGAACAACATGAAAAACATGTAAAACATAGAAGTTAAATGGTATGTTATTAAACAATGAATGGGTCAACAATGAGATCAAATAAGAAATCAAATGATACTTGGATACAAATAAAAATGAGGACAACAAAACCCAAAATCTGTGGGAGAGGTGGAAAGAAATCCAAAGAGGGAAATTCAGAGCATTATCTTAAATGCTATCTTAAAAAACTAGAAAAAGCTCAAATAAACAATTGAATTTCACGCTTAAAACAATTTGAAAAAGGACAACAAACAAAGTCCAAAGTAAGTGGAAGGAAGGAAATAATATAGATCAGAGCAGAAACTGAAAAAAAAAAAAAGTCTAGAAAAACAATATAAAAGGTTAACTAATCCAAGAAAAGATAAATAAGACTGACAAACCTCTTAAGTAGCCTTTTTTTGAATTAAAGATTTTATTTATTATTTTCAGAGAGAGAGGAAGAGAGAGGCAGCGAGAAAGAGCAACATCAATGTATGATTGCCTTTCATCTGCCTCCAGCTACGGACCTGGCTGGAGACCTGGCTGGAGACCTGGCTTGCAACCTGGTTATATGACCTGGCTGGGAATTGAACCAGCGACCTTTGGGTTTTCAGGTTGGCGTCTTATCTACTCTGCCACCAGCCAGGGCTATTAAGTAGACTTTTAAAGAAAAAAAGAGAAAGGAACCAAATAATAAATAAAATAAAAAAGGAGAAATAACAACTGACACCAGAGAAATACAAAGGATTTTATGAAAATATTATGAACTACTATATGCCAACAAACTGGATATCTGGATGAAATAAGAAAAATTCCTAGAAACACATAATCTTCCAAAGCTAAATCAGCAAGAATCAGAGAATCTGAACAGACAGATTACACCTAGTGAACTTGAGGCAGCAATCAAAAAACGACCAACAAACAAAAGCCCTGGACCAGTTGGCTTCAGAGGGACTTTTACCAAACATTCTAACAACTAATACCTTTTCTTCTCAAACTATTTCATAAAATACTAGAGGAAGGAAGGTGGCCAAATTCATTTTACAAGGCCAGCAAGTTCTAATTTCAAAACCAAAACCAAATAAAGACACTAGAAAGAAAGAAAATACTGACAAACATAGATGCTAAAAATTCCAACAAAAACATTAGCAAACTGAATACAGCAATACATCAAAAAGATTATACGTAATGAGTAAGTGGGATTTATTCCAGGAATGAAAGGCTGGTAAAACATTTGCAAATCAATAAATGTGCATCGACACATAAACAAAATGAAGGATAAAAACCCCATGGTCATATCAATAGATGCAGAAAGAGCATTTGGTAAAATCCAGCAGTCATTTATGATCAAAATTTTCAGCAGGGTGGGAATAGAGGAAACATACCTAAACATAATAAAGGCCATATGTCAGAGACCATATGTGAGAGGCCAGCATCATACCCAATGGGCAAAAACTATTAGCATTCCCCTTAAATGTGGGAACAAGACTGGAATGCCTGCTTTCACCTCCCTTATTCAATATAGTACTGGAAGTCATAGCCACAGCAATCAGACAAGAAGAAGAATAAAAGGCATCTAAATTGGAAAGGCAGAAGTAAAACTGTCATTTGCTGATAGCCATTATACTGTGCATAGAGAGCTCCAAAGATTCCACCAAAAATCTATTAGAACTGATAAATGAATTCAGCAACGTAGCAGGATACAATACTAATATCCAGAAATCATTTGCATTTTCTATTGTTACAAGAAGAATAAATACCTAGGAGTAAACTTAACCAAGAACATAAAAGATCTGTACTCAGAAAATTGTAAGACACTTAAGAAATTGAGGAAGATATAAGTATGTGAAATAATATACCATGTTCATGGATAGCAAGAATTAACATTATTAAAATGTCCATACTTCCCAAAGCAATCCACATTCAATGCAATTCTTATCAGGATTCCAATGATATATTTCACGGAACCAGAACAAATATTTCAAAAGTTTAAATGGAAACACCCATGGCCATGCATAGCAACAGATAATGAGAAAGAAAGTTGGAGGACTCATGCTACATAATATCAAATTGTACCATAAGGCCACAGTAATCAAAACAGCACGATAGTGGCCCAGAAATAAATCCACACCTTTATAGTCAATTAATATTCAACAGAGGGAAGCAAGCACATGCAATGGGCTTATGATGGTTTATTCAATAAATGGTGTTGGGAAACCTGGACAGATAACATGCAGAAAATGAAACAAGATCACCTTCTTACGCCACACTTAAGAATAGATTTAAAATGGATCAAAGATTTAAATGTTAGAGCTGAAACCATAAAAATCCTACACTAAAAGATGGGCGGCAAAATCCTGGGCATTGTTACACTGAGCAAAATTTTATCTAATCTATTTTCCCAAGTAAAAGAAACAAAAGAAAAAAATAAACAAATGGGACTATTTCAAACTAAAGAGTTTTTGCACAGCAAAGGAAATTATCAACAAAATGAAAAGACAACCCATAGAACCGGAGAACATATTTGCCAATACATCTGATAAGAGGTTAATATCCATAGTTTACAATGTACTTATAAAATTCCATACCCAAAAAACAAACCCAATTAAAAAAAAATGGGCCAAGGACCTGAATAGACACTTTTTCAAAAAAGACATACAGATGGCCAACAGACATATGAAGATTCTCAATGTCATCTGAGAAATGCAAATTAAAACCACAATGAGGTTTTAATAACCTCATATCTGTCAGAATGGCTATCAGCAATAAATCAACAAACAAGTGCTTGATGTGGAGAAAAGGGAACTCTCACTGTTGGTGGGAATGCAGATTGGTGCAGCCCCTGTGGAAAGCAGTATGGAGATACCTTAAAAAATTAAAAATGGATCTGCCTTTTGACCCAGCAATGCCACTTCTGGGAATATATCCAAAGGAACACAAAACTCGAATTAGAAAGAACAGAAGCATGTTCATGTCAGACATTACGCAATGTACCCTCAGAAATAACTAGGTGGAAAATGAACAGCAAAGGCAGCAAGAGAGCTGACTCAGCTGATTTAATTAGAGTAGGGACTGTTAACTATGAGACAAATGAAAAGTTGGAAGAGTTGACATCAATTTTATAAAATTCTGGTAATAAATAAATAAGATCAGTTGTTCATTAAAGCTGCTCTTAAACTATAATGTCTGACTAATTTTCATGTCAGAAAATTTAAGCCAGACTCATTCAGCTTGGCAAAAAACAGTTTCAAGTAAGATAAAATGTAAAAGAGTGGGGATGTGAAATATGACCCTCTTCTACTCCTCTACAAATAATACCTACTCAATCCTTTAAAAGACTGACTCGGACCAAGATGGTGCCCCTGATTCTGTGGCAGTATTAAGGTACAGGTTCCAAATAACCATCTAAGTAACAGCTAAATTCATGAAGCTTAGACCACAACTGATTCATATCCATTCAAAAACCAAGGAAAGGTTAATGAAATCTATTCCTGGGGAGTGACAGACAATGATATATGCAAATAATCTTAGGAAGATAAGGGAAACAAAAAGATTAGAACCTATAATTTGTTTTTGTTTCTATTAAGCCTCTCTTATTGGCTTACTCATGTTTTCTTCTTTCACCTTTTACAGGCCTTAGCCACCTTGCAGATCAAGCAGCAAGGTATTTTCTTTGTTATAATTTTCTCTTTTATATTATATTAAACTAAGATATCAATTAAACAAAAGTTTACTTTATATGATGTATGCCAATACGGAGGAAATGTGAAGATTATCCTAAAATGAGATACATGAGTATTTCAGATTGACTGGGGGGTAAGGATGGCTGGAAGAAGATAAGGAGATAACTATATTCTAATATAGTATTTCCTAAGTATTGGAATTTATGCATCAGTAAAATTTCAAAACAGTCTAGAGACTCACTAAGGTAACCGGCATTTTCTTTTTAAGAAATTATGCCAAATAATGACATAAAAACAACAGAAGGGAAGCACTGGCTGGTGGCACAGTGGATAAGGCACCAGCCTGTGAACCCAAAGGTTGCTGGTTCGAATCCCAGCAAAGGCACATAACCAGGTTGCAAGCTAGGTCTCCAGCCAGGTCCACAGCTGGAGGCAGGTGAAAGGCAACCATACATTGATGTCTCTCTCCCTCTCTGCCTCTCTCCTTTCCCCTCTCTCTAAAAATAATAAATAAAAATCTTAAAAAAAGAAACAGAAGGGAGAGTCAAAATAATAGAAGGAAGTCAATCCTCTATTACCACATCATTTCATAAAATAAAAATATTTTAAATTTCAAAACAGGAAGAGGGGTTAACTTCATTAATTGACAAATTGTTTTTTATTATATTGGGGAGTAAAATAAAAGGAATTCTATTAAAATATTCAGCCTTGGCTGGTGTGGCTCAATGGATTGGCGCCAGCCTGCACACTCAAGGGTCACTGGTTGGATCCTCAGCCAGGGCACATAACCAGGTTGCAAGCCAGGTCTCCAGTCAGGCTGTGGCTGGAGGCAGGTGAAAGGAACCACCATACATTGATGTTTCTCTGTTTCTTTTTCCCTCCCTGCCCTTCTCTCTTTAAAAATAATGAATAAGATCTTAAAAAAATATATAAAATATTTAAAGAATAAAATGTTTTATTGAAACAACACAAAGTACATAAAAGAGCATTTTATTAATTTCTTTATATTGAATATCTGAATACTAAAGAGTAGTATAACAGAATAATTATTAGTACGTATCTATTCATTTTAATCAATTTGTTAGGTATATAGTCTAGAATTCCATATTGCTAGTAATTAACTGAAATTTTTCTTTTTCAATAATGTTATTTTTTATTTTATTTTTTGATAAAATGCCTGCAATTACTATATTTTATGGTTAACTATTTTGAGGTGCGGTCTGGTGAACTGGGAGCAAATGTGCTGTATGAACGGTATTCCCAGTTCTGTCTTTTAACTTATTGAAATGTGTAAATATTCAGTTCAAATCTTTTCATTGATAGTGTATCTTTATATATTTTTACAAACAAAACTCAATTTTATTCATGATTCTTTGCATGTTTCACCAAATTTAGATTCTTTTAGCTCATTGCTGCTGAAAGTTTATTGCAAAATAAAAAAGCATTGCCAATAATAATTATAGATTTCTTTAATAAATGGCAAAACCAGATTATTTAAAAATATATTCTATGGCAGGAATATTTCAATTAAAACATTTTTTTATTCTCAACCAAGGCTGTTTTTTTCTTTTTTTGTCTGTTTGTTTCAGGAGAGAGTAAGAGGGAGGGAGGAAAAGAGGGAGAGATGGGGAGAGGAGGAAAGAGAGGGAGAAATAATGATTGCCTGCTTTCTCCTACACATCTCAATGGGGGATGGAACTTGCAGCCTGTGTATGTGTCCTGACTGGAACTGAATTTATATATAACCCTTTGGTTTATAAGAGGACACTCCCACCAACTCAGCCATGCCAGTCAGGACTAGATTTTTTAAAACTCTTATTTATTTATTAATATTTATTTATTTATTTAAAAGATTTTATTCATTATTTTTAGAGAGAAGGGGCAGGGAGGGAGGAAGAAAGGGAGAGAAACATCAGTGTACAGTTGCCTTTCACCTGCCTCCAGCTACGGACCTCTCTGGAGACCTAGCTTGCAACCTGGTTATGTGCCCTGCCTGGGGAATTGAACCAGTGGCCTTTGGGTTTGCAGACCAGTGTCTATCCAATGAGCCACCAGCCAGGGCACTATTTGTTAATTTTTAGAGGGAGCAAAAGGAAGGGAAGAAGAGAGAGGGGGGAAGGGTAATGCAGACAGACAGACGAACAGAGAAAGGAACATCAATCTGTTGTCCCACCCACTTATGCATCCATTAGCAGCCTCCTCCATGTGCTCCGAATAGGGACTGAACCTGCATCTCTGGTTATATTGGCTGCAAGTGGGACAATGCTCTAATAAACTGAGCTACTGAACTAGGGCAGGGATATTTATAGATTTTATTTACTGCAAATATTTCACATTCACCTAACCTATATGTTTTTCACTTATTCCCCCAACTGGAGGCCTGATGACACCAACTGCCCAGCATGGGCAGCAGCATCACATACCTCCTCCAGGAGACTAAAAGAAGTTAGCAATACTTAGCCTTCTTTACTAGTAAGTCCATTAATTGCTCTCCTTCACTTGCTTCTGACAAGGATTAGGAAAAGAGAAATGTTTATTCTGATTGCGTTTAAGGTTTAATCACAGGTTTAAGTAAAAGCAAGAGATGAATAATCTGCTAATTTAGAATTTTGATACCATGCCAGAAGCTGGAAATACAATACAGTGGTTGAACAGATATATCACATCTTATTTTAACATAACTCTTAATTATACTGTTTAAAAATAAAAAGTCTGGTCTCTGGCTGGTAGCACAGTGGATAAGGTGTCGGCCTGAGAACCCAAAGGTCGCTGGTTTGATTCCCCAGCCAGGGCACATAACCAGGTTGCAAGCCAGGTCTCCAGCCAGGTCTGTAGATGGAGGCAGGTGAAAGGCAACCATACATTGATGTTTCCCTCCCTCTCTGCCCCTCTCCCTTCTCCTATCTCTGAAAATAATAAAATAAATAAATAAATAAATAAAAAGTCTGGGACAGATGTTAAACTGGTTACGTACCAAGATGATAGGCATAAAATAAGACAAAACACCTAGTAATATTTATTTTTATGAGGTAGGCAATTAGCATGGGCCTTGAGCTTAGGAATTTAACAAATTGGTGATTATAATTTGAGATTATAATTTGATTATAATTTGAATGAGGCAGGAAGTTACAGAAGAAAGAGAAAAGATCAAGGTCATTATTCACTGCTTAGATTATCTGGAGCCTAAGTATGATTCAGAATTATGGGCAATCTCATTTATTTGTGTATAGCTAACTGAAAATTTCTATATTATATTTGCTAAGGAGTTAGATGTAGCAGCACTAAGCACACTAAGTTTGAAGCATGACTTCATATTATGCTTAGAATCTATTTTAGCATGGAACTGAACATATATAGATAAAAAACTTGAAGTAGGAAATGTGTTTACCAAGCGCCTGTTTCTAAACAAAAAGTATTTTTAGTGCTTTTGTTTGCTTAGAAAGCTACAAAGGCTGTAATATTAATGTGCATGCATAAAGCAGCTTGTGAACACTGTTATTTTTAGTATCAGTCTAATGTGAACAATAATGAGTCATCCTTTGTTATTCTAGTAGGAAATAGCGCTTGGTATTTATTGAAGCACATTTGGTTGACTATGTCTCAATAATTGTACATCCATTCACATGCTGACATCACACAGGAAGTGATATAGATCAATGATGAAAATTCTGTCGGAATCAAACATTAAGGCCACAAGGGTTGAAAAAAAAAGTGCCCACACGATAGGGCTGAACAGTCATCCAACATGTAGACTACATTAAACCATTACTGCTTATGTTAGCTGATGTTAAAAAGGGTTGTGCTAGATTTAAAAAAAAAAAAAAAAAATTATTTATTGTGCTATTACAGTTGTCCTTTCAACTAAATGTTGGAAATGTACATTTCCAGTTATAAAGGCCCCCAAACTGGGGATACTTGGGAAAAGGAATTAATGCTATAGCAAACTTTATTATTGAAATGTGAACATACCTAATCTCAACCTCAACAGACTCTTAAATAGTTCAGGGGTTCTTTTTACATATTAGCTAAGCTTTTAAAATTTTCACTTAGATTTCCCACATAACAAGACTATATTTAACTTTAAATTTCCTCACAGTTTCTGTGGGTTAAGGTCTGGACCTTTTAACATGTCTTAAGGTTCCTCCAGCCATATTAGTTATCTAAGTGATCCTGTAGTCAGGTTCTTTAGACAAATCTTTTGCAGAATATGCCACCATTAATTAAGCATTTTACATATATAATATGCTTCACAAATAACATTTAGATGTAGATCTGGGGAACTATAGGGTGGCCTCACAATTCATTGCTACCTTGACATTTTTTTTTCCCCACTGTTACCTTTTTTTCGAGGGGGGGGGGCCTTTACTATTTCTTTCATTGACATCAAAATATTAATTTTCTCTAGTTAGATAAATTAGAGAAGATGGTTTATTATGAGTAACTGTATGTAAGTTTTCAAAATATTTTCTCCTTAAATTAAAACCTACCTGAAATTAGAGATTTTCTCTCTTGTGAAAGGAACAGAACCTATCCCTGGTGGGTTGGCACAGAATGTTGACGTTCTGCTATAGGTTCTTCTGAAAAGAAACTGAACTTCTGGGCTTAAAGCATTACCTTCTATTTTATTCCTTCCCAGGAGAATGACAGCTAAAGTGTTTAGTAACCTTTCGTTGTTATCATCGTTAATTAAACATAATCAGACTAACTTGAAACATGAAAAAGTCCCCTTCCCATTCTCTCAGGCACTTGTTTTCTTGTTTCCTCAACTAATAGGTTTCTTATGAGAAACTGAAAAAGAAAAAAAAAAAGGAAAAGCAAATGTTTGCCCCAATCCTAAATTCATTTGTTTTTTAAACTGTTAATCATCAAAAAGAATGATTAAAAAGTCACTGGTTCAATTCCCAGCCAGGCAACATAACCAGGTTGCAGGCCAGGTCTCCAACCAGGTCCGTAGCTGGAGGCAGATGAAAGGCAATCATACATTGATGTTTCTCTCCCTCTCTGCCTCTCTCCCTTCCCCTCTCTCTCTGAAAAATAATAAATAAAATCTTAAAAAAAGAGAATGATTTGGAAAATATAAAAATTACTGAGTGTTATGTTATCTTCATCTTTCTTTTTGAGGGTATTCCTTAAATCTAGATTTTCTACCAAATTTACTTTCTCTGCTAGAACTGAGACACCTATCTTTTCTTGCCATTGGATGTTAGCATTCCTGCTTTGCATATTTCAAACTCAGATTGGGGCTATCATCATCCTACTGATTCTCAGGCCTTTGGATTTGGACTGAATTACATCATCGGCTTTCCTGGCTCTCCAAAGAGCTAATTCCCATAATAAATTTCCTCTCTTATATCCTTATATATCCTGTTGGTTCTGTTTTTCTAAAGAACCAAGACTAATACACATTTCAAATCTTTCTTATAAGCAAGAGCTTAAAACCAAAAGGTATTGACTAAAAAAATCAAAATACAAAACAACTGAATTGCATATTGTCGGGGACTACCAGGGGTGTTGGCAGGGTGTGGAGCCCCACGCAGGCCAGGCCAACCCTGTAAGACCTGGCCGGGAAACTGGGAATGCTGGGTGCATACAGGACCCCATGCTGTAACTGGGGGACCCTGGTTGGAATCTGCCCATGGGAATTTTCTATACAATCTTTGAAGCTAGCAAACTCCCCTGACTTGCTTATTGAAATAGCAGCAGATGTTAAACTTTAACCCGACTGCAACCTTACCCTCCCTATTTCTATGAACCATCTGGAGTCCTTGTCAACATCTTGTCCAGCAGACCATACATTGGGACAAGACCTCTGCATTTCTTCTACTGTGGTTTAAACACAATAACTCTTATTCTATAAAGCATTCTCCTTTCACAATAACCTATGATGTGTATGTGCACCCCTACCTTGTTTACCCAACAAAAATCTCTGGAGAGTGGGGCTTGAGGCTCTTGTCTCTCCAACATTAGCCAGGCCTTCCCTCCCCTAGCACAAGCTGCCTGGGGAGTTTTTGGTTCATTCGCAGCACAGAGGGATCTCTGTAGGTTGGGGGCTCCTCATCACATATATTTAAAGAGTAAACTTTACAGCATGTCAATTTATCCAAATGAAGCTCTCAATAAAGTTGTTACTAAAAGACAGGGTTCTATAACGTAATTTTAATAAGGTTCCTTATCAAAGTTATTTTTAATAAAACCTGAAGCACTTAAGTAGTTATACAAGTATTATTGAAAAAAATCCATCATTTTCCCTTTCTTTTTAAAGATTTATTTATTATTTTTAGAGGGGAAAGGAGAGAGGCAGAGAGGGAGAGAGCCATTAATGTATGGTTGCCTTTCACCTGCCTCCAGCTAAGGACCTGGCTGGAGACCTGGTTTGCAACCTGATTATGGGTTCTCAGGTCGGTACCTTATCCACTGTGCCACCAGCCAGGGCAATCTTCCCTTTCTTGGTGAAAAGCAGTACACACCATAGACCTCTGGGATTTGGCAATAAGGACTAGTGCTGCATGGAATTCTCACAATTTTAGGAAAGCAATTTAAAAAAGAAATGAGCTATAGAATAATTTGACTTTAACTCTAACTCTGATAACATAAGGATGTTATGAAGAAGCTATGAAGAAGGGGCAGCACTGGCATTTCACTGGCTCAGAATCCCATCACTCACCATATTTCCTCGTGGGGGTGGTACCCTGTGACCAAGACATCCTAGTCACAAAAAAGATGCACACCTTCCTTGGAAATAACAAGGCATTCATTTTTCCACTGCCCAGCAGATATCCAAGAAGCCAGAGCAGTGCAAGAGAAACTAAAAACCTTAAGCTTCAGGGCCACCTACTGGAAGACAACAGAAAAACTTTCTATCAGCTAACCAAATAGGTAAGTGTCACTCTTAAAAAGTAGGTCTCATTCTCATAGACAGAATTAATCCATCAAATATCATGAATAACCAAGGTAAGAATGCAGTTCAGAAATAAAAATTTTAAATCTCCAGAAAATTAACTTAAAGACCTGGAAATATATGACTTAAATGACAGAGAATTCAAGAATGCAGCTCTGGAAAATATTCAATGAGAAACAAGAAAACACAGGCAGTTTAATGAGCTCAGAATAAAATCAGAGAACAAAAGATATACCTACCAAAGAGAAAGAAACTTTAAAAGTTATTTAAAGATGATGATTCATTTTTAAAGAGTAAAGTTTAATCAAATAGAAACTGTGAATATGAAGAACTCAATAAAACATATGAAGAATGAACTAGCAAACTCAAGAAAGAGAGTTCACCAGAGGAATAAAAGAAAGAATTGAGAGAGAGAGAGAGAGAGAGAGAGAGAGAGAGAGAGAGAAAGAGAGAGAGAGCGCAAGCGAGGCGAGAGAGGAAGAAAGAAAGAAAGAAAGAAAGAAAGAAAGAAAGAAAGAAAGGAAGGAAGGAAGGAAGGAAGGAAGGAAGGAAGGAAGAAAGAAAGAAAGAAAGAAAGAAAGAAAGAAAGAAAGAAAGAAAGAAAGAAAGAAAGAAAGAAAGAAAGAAAGAAAGAAAGAAAGAAAGAGATAGTTCTGCTAAGAGAACAATCTCTGACTCCATCAGAAAGATATCAGTATCAAGGGATACTAGACCCTTGAGTCCAAAAAGCAAACCAAACACCAAATTATCTCAATCCAAAAAGGCCTTCCCCAAGTCACATTATATTAACACTGTCAAAAATCAATGATAAAGAAAGAATTCTCAAACAGCCAGGGAAAAGAATAGGGTAACCTATTAAGAAATCTCATTAGATTATCATCAAATTTCTCAGTAGAAACCCTACAAGTTAGGAGAAAGTGAAATCAAATATTCAAACTGCTGAAAGCGATATTACCAGCCAAGAATAAACCTTGGCTGGGCGGCTCAGTTGGTTGGAGTATTGTCCATACACCAAAAGATAGTGGATTTGATTCTAGGTCAGGGTACATGTCTATGTTGTGGGTTCGATCCCCAGTAGAGGCACGTATGGGAGGCAACCGATTAACGTTTCTCTCTCACATTCATGTTTCTCTCTTTCTCTAATCAATAAACATATCAACAGACTTTAGGTCCACATGGCAGTATAGGCAGACGTGGCTTGCCTGTTTGCACAACCACATCAAAATTACAACTGAAACAAAGAACCATTACTTAACTCTCAGAAAATGAGCCGAATAGAAGTTTGACAATTACGGAATTAAAGAAATCACATCCATCCACACTGGTAGGAGGAGCGCAGAATGGGCTGGTTCCACATCCTCATGTGGTGACTTAAAAATTGGGAGGATATCCCAGGACCGAGGAGTCCCAGCCCCACACCAGGCCCCAGTCCAGGGTTCCAGTGCCAGAATAATTAGTTCCCTCAAATTCTGGCTGCAAAAAAAATATCAGGGATTGAGTCAGTAGACAAAACTTCTGGAGACCCAAGCAGTTCCTTTTAAAAACCCACACATAAACTTACCTGCTCAGACTCATACCCTCTGAGCTCAAGCACCAGGGTGGCAGCATGAAAGGCACCAATGGTATACAGGAAGGAACTGAAGTGTCTGGCATCAAAGTGAGTAGAGGCTATTGTTTCTTTTCTAAACTTTTCCCACACAGAGCCTGCAAGCTGGTGCCATATCTCTAGCTTGCTGAGACTCCATCAACATGGCTAACACTGTTTGACCCACCTCGGAGATCCCTAGAGATGCCACCACACCCAACTTACCAGCCCATCCAAGGTGCTTTTCCATATGAATGGTTGGCCTTGACTCATGCTTTGCAACTTCCTAAAGTTGGCCTCAGTGAGCTTCAGACAGGGCTCTAGCAGAAGCCAGCTTAGATTCACAGCTTGACTTGTATGGGAATTTCCAAGCCCAGCACAAGTAGCAGCCATCTGATACTGCTTTATATATAGCTCAGGCAGGGTGGTCCCTGGCAAAACACAGGTGGGTGCTGACCTTGGCCTCCACCACCTGGGAAACCCCAGGGTCAGCATAGCCAGTGGGCAGCCAGAGACCACACTAGAGCACCACTACCCTGCCCCCAGACAGATGACCCTCTACAGAGGGCTGAGATTGGTGGTAAGTGGTCACAGACAATCCTTGCAGCTGACTGGCCTGGGCAAATCCCTCCCATTGATCTGCCAACAGCAAACACGTCTCTACTACAAGTGGAGGGTGTACTGAGTCCACACAAAGGGTGCATCTCTAGTTTCCAGCTTGGGTGATAGGGAAGGCTGTGTCACTGGATCCTATAAGGACACTTACTACATTAGGTCACATTACCAAGATATGGAGTCAAAGCAGCTTTACCTAATACATAGAAACAAACACAGGGAGGCTCCCAAAATGAGGGGACAAAGAAACATGGCCCAAATGAAAGAAGAGATCAAAACTCCAGAAAAAGAGATAAACAAAATGGACATAAGCAATCTATCAGATGCAGAGTTCAAAACAGTGGTTACAAGGATGCTCAAGGAACTTAGTGAGGATCTCAACAGCATTAAAAAGGTCCAGTCAGAAAAGAAGGATACACTAATTGAAATAAGGAATAATTTACAGGGAAACAAGAGTAAAGTGGATGAAGCTGAGAATCAAATCAATGATTTGGAACATAATGAGGCAAAAAACAACCAATCAGAATAAGACAAAAGAATCCCAATAAACAAGGATAGTATAAGCAGCCTCTGGGACAACTCGAGGAAGTTCAACATTCACATCTTAGTGGAACCAGAAGGAGAAGAGAAAGAACAAGAAATTGGAAATCTGTTTGAAAAAATAATGAAAAAAAAAACTTCCCTAATTTGGTGAAGAAAATATGAGGTCTATCCCAAAAGTATTGAGCCAATATTAATATAATTAACAGTTTGCACAATCTATACTTTTGGGACAGACCTCACAGACATGCAAGTCCAGGGAGCACAGAGTGTCCCAAATAAGATGGATGCAAAGAGGCCTCCTCCAAGACACATCATAATTAAAATGCTAAAGGTTAAAGATAAAGAGAAAATCTTAAACGAAGCATGAGGTAACTTAGTTACCTACGGGGTAGTTCCCGCAAGACTGTCGGCTGATTTATCAAAAGAAACTTTGCAGTCTTGAATGGGTTGGGAAGAAATAAAGTCATGAAAAGCAGAAACATACAGCCAGGAATGCTCAGCCCAGAAAACATACTATTTAGAATTAAAGAGAAGATAAAGAGCTTCCCAAACAAGGGGGAAAAACAAACAAACAAAAAAGCAAAACAAACTAAAAGAGTTCATCACCAAACCATTACTATATGAAATTTTAAAGGGTCTTATTTAAGAAAAAGATGATCAAAACTATGAATACTAAAATGGCAAAAAGTACTTATCTATCAACAATTGAATCTAATAAACAAACTATGCAAACAAGAACAGAGACAGAATCATGGATACAGAGAGCATTTTGATAATGTCCAGATGTTAGGGGGTTATGGGGGAATGGGTGAACAAGTGAGGGGATTAAGAAGTACAAATAGGTAGTTACAGAATAGCCATGTGGGTATAAAGTACAGTATAGGAAATGGAGTAGCCAAAGAACTTATATGCATGACCCATGGACATGGAAATGCTGGGGGGACTGCCTGAGAGTGGGGGGTGTTGGGTGAAGGGGGGAAAAGGAGAAAAAATCAGGACAACACTAATAGCATAATCAATAACACAACTGAAACTAAAAATAAAAAACATTTTTATTAAATTCAAATGCTTATTTTAGACTGGATTTATCTCAATTCCTTTTTTTTTTTTTTAATCCTCACCCAAGGATATGTTTATTGATTTTTTTTTTGAAGAGAGAGAGGAAGGCAAGGGGGAAAGCAAGAGAGTGAGAGAACGTGAAACTTTAATGTGCTAGTGAAACATCGACTGATTGCCTCCTCCATGCACCCTAACCAGGAACAAACCCACAAGGAATTCACAATCTAGGTATATGCCCTGACCATGAAATCAAACCTGCAACCTTTTTGGTGCTCAGGATGATGCTCCAAACCAACTGAGCAATCAAGCCTGGGCAATTCTTTAGGTTTCACTAGACTTTTTTTTTTTTTTTTTTAAATTAGTATAGTGGCTGTGAAGAGATAAACTTTCCTAACTCGACAGCCTTAGCGTCTCATTTTTCTCAGTTTTACTGCTATATTTTCCTCCCTTAAATTTTTCTCTTTGTTATCTGCTGCCTCCACTTCTACTTTTACTTTTTTGCTTAGCTCCAGAACTAGTTCGGGAAGACTGCCATATAATAGAAACTAGTTATGGCAAAGGGGAAGAAAAGAGATGAACTCTAGCAGTTAAGTTTTTTCTCATCCTATCTTGTTCTTTTTCATTTTTTTAAAGATTTTATTTATTACTTTGAGAGAGAGGGGAAGGGAGAGGCAGAGAGGGAGAGAGATATCAATGTAAGATTGCCTTTCACCTGCCTCCAGCTACAAATGTGGCTGGAGACTTGGCATGCAATCTGGTTATGTGCCCTGGCTAGGGAATCAAACCAGGGACCTTTGGGTTTGTAGGCTGGTGCCTATCCACTGAGTCACCAGCCAGGACCCTATCTTCTTTTCGTGTTTGTTGTGATTTAAGTTAACTTAGAGAAAGTGCGAAGTCTAAGACATGTAAGGTTTAGAGGCAGACTAAAAACTTTTATTGTAATTACTGAACTAATTGCCTCTCTAGAAAGAGTCAGATCTATTTCTCCTTAGATTAGATTAAGTAGACAGATGAGGTAAAATGGGAGGTAGCACTAGTTCTGGTTGCCTGGGTCAATCTTGGCTAATACCTGTTGCCTTAAGAGTAATTGCTAGGGTCTCTTTTATTCTCAGAAGTATCCTAGGTTGGGTGATAAAGCATATGGAAACCCTATTTCTAATGTGCTCTTTTCAAGTGAAAGCAACACTGTTATTTAGGTAACTCAGTACGTGGAAGGCCAATAACTGAAAGGTATACAAAGAAATATAAGAAACAGTACCTGCCCTTAAAGTGCTTAAAAACTAAAGAGATTGAATAAACATTTCAAGTTAAACATACAAAATTTAAATCACTTTAAAAAATATAATTAGAAGAAATGTTCTAAAGAGAAAACAATTACTTGCTAAACGAATGGCACAATAATTGGTATTACAGGGTTTCACAGGAGATGGGGGGGGAACTTTCTTCCTTTCTTTTTTTAAATTTTAATTTTATTGTTGTTTTATTACATCCATCCCCTTTTTCCTCTTCTCTGTCTCCTTCCCCACCCAACCACTACCTCTCAGAGTGAATCCCACTTGTTGTCCATGTCCATGGTTCTTCCATGCTAGTTCCTTGACTAAATTGCTCCCCTTCTTTGCCTCCTCCTCCCACCTCCCCCATCCCCTCTGCCCACTGAAGGTCTAGTCACTGTATTCATGTATCCGATTCTCTTTTGCTTATTTGTTTGTTTTGTTCATTATTGTCCTGAAATGGGTGAGATCATATGGTACTTGTCTTTCACTGACTGACTTATTTCACTAAGCATAATACTCTCTAGTTCCATCCATGTTGTTGCAAAGGGTAGGAGTTCCTTCTTTCTTTCTGCTGTGTAGAATTCCACTGGGTAAATGTACCGAAGTTTTTTGACTCAGTCATCCACTGACAGGCACTTAGGCTGTTTCCAGCATTTGGCTATTGTAAATAGCACTGCTATGAACATAGGGGTACATAGGTTCTTATGAATTGGTGTTTCAGGGTTCTTCAGGTATAGTCCTAGCAGTGGAATTGCTGGATCAAAAGGCAGTTCCATTTTTAGTTTTTTTTTTTTTTTTTTGCCACCTGAAGGTCACTCATCTTTATTATTTTTTTTCTTTTTAAATTTTATTGTTGTTGTATTACATCCATCCCCTTTTTGCTCCCCTCTGTCCCCCTCCCCACCCACCCATTCCCCACAAAGTCAATCCCACCTGTTGTCCATGTCCATGGTTCCTTTATACTAGGTTCTTATCTAAACTGCTCCCCTTCCTTGCCTCTTCCTCTTGCCTCCCCCCAACCCCCTTCCCCCTGACTACTGAAGGCCTATTCACTGTATTCATATATCTGGTTCTGTTTTGCTTGTTGTTAGTTTTGTTCATTATTGTCCTGTTATTGGTGAGATCATATGGTATTTTTCCTTCACTGTTTGGCTTATT
>PVIW01014058.1:0-24927 GCA_004026585.1 Noctilio leporinus | reverse complement strand
GTTGTGTGTTCATTGTCATTTGTTTCCAGGAACTTTTTGATTTCATCTTTGATCTCATTGTTGACCCCTTCATTGCTTAAAAGCATGTTATTCAGTCTCCATGAGTTAGAGAATTTTGGGGTTTTTCCCTTGAGATTGGTTTCTAGTTTCAAGCCATTGTGATCTGAGAAGATACTTTGTATGATTTCAATTTTCCTGTGTTTGTGGAGGCTTGTCTTGTGACATACCATGTGGTCTATCTTGGAGAATGATCCATGTGCATTTGAAAAGAATGTGTATTTTTCTTCCTTGGGGTAAAAGACTGTGTATACATCAGTTAGGTCCATTTCCTCTAGAGTGTTGTTCAATGCCACAACATCTCTGGGGATTTTTTGTTTGGAAGATCTGTCCATTATTGATAGTGGTTTATTAAAATCCCCTACTATAGTGTGTTGCAGTCTATGTCTTTCTTAAAGTCTTCCAAGATTTTCCTTATATATTTCGGAGCTCCTATGTTGGGTGCATATATGTTCATCAGAGTTATTTCTTCTTGATGGATTGTTCCCTTAAGTATTATGAAATGTCCATCTTTGGCCCTTTTTATGTCCTTCATTGTAAAATCTATTTTATCTGAAATCAGTATTGCTAATCCAGCTTTTTTTCATGTCCATTTGCTTGATATATAGTTTTCCATCCCTTCACTCTCAATCTGTGTCGATCTTTTGTTCTGAGGTGGGTCTCTTGAAGACAGCATATATGTGGGTCATGTTGTCTTATCCATTTGTCTTTTGATTGGTGCGTTTAATCCATATACATTTAAGGTTATTATTGATTGATACTTATTCATTGCCATTTTCTCACTTTGTGGATGTGTTCCTCTTTGGCTTTCTCTGTTTCTTCATTTCATTTGTTTACTTATTTTTATAGCAGACCTTTTAGCATTTCTTGCAATGCTGGTTTGGTAGAGATGTATTCTTTCAGTCTTTTTTTGTCTGGGAAGCTCCTTATTTCTCCTTCTATCTTGAATGAGAGCCTTGCTGGATAGAGTATTCTTGGTTACAGGCCTTTGTTTACCATTACTTGAAATACTTTTTGCCATTTCCTTCTGGCTTGAATTGCTTCTGTTGAATAATCATTTGATAGCCTTTTTGGAGCCCCTTTGTATGTTATTTGTCTTTTCTCTCTTGATGCTTTTAGGATTCTCTCTTTGTCTTTGAAATTAGCCATTTTAATAATAATGTGCCTTGGTGTTGGTCTGTTTGGGTTGATCCTCATTGGGACCCTCTGTGCTTCCTGACCTGGATTAATGTTTTCACTCATCATGTTAGGGAAATTTTCTATCATGACTTTTTTGAACAGGTTTTCCATTCCTTGTTTCTCTTTTCCTTCTGGTATTTTTATGATACGGATGTTGTTACATTTCATGTTGTCCTGCAGCTCTCTTAACCCCTCTTCAGTGTTATTCAGCCTTTTTTAATTCTCTTGTACTGTCTTGGAGTATTTGTCTACATTATCCTCCAACTCCCTGATCCAGTCCTCTGCTTCCTTTAGCCTACTATTGATTCCTTCTACTGTATTATTCAATTCAGAAATTGTATTCTTCATTTCCTCCTGGCACTTATTGATAGTTTCCATGTCCTTTTTCATGCTGTTGTAGTTCTCAGTTAGTTCCTTGTAACTTCACTGGAGTTCTTTGTAAG
This sequence comes from Noctilio leporinus, assembly GCA_004026585.1. Taxonomy (NCBI): domain Eukaryota; kingdom Metazoa; phylum Chordata; class Mammalia; order Chiroptera; family Noctilionidae; genus Noctilio; species Noctilio leporinus. Next base: position 23,248 of record PVIW01014058.1, on the reverse strand, counting down.
TTCCCTGGAGTTCTTCTGTAATTCCCCTGGAGTTCTTTGTAATTTCCCTCGAGTTCTTTGTAGCTCTCCTAGAGTTGTTTACAGTTTTCTTTGATGTAGCTGAGCTCACTGAGCTTCTCTATCATCAGTCTTTTGAATTCCTTATCTGATATTCCAGGTGCCTCTGTTTCATTTTGTGTTCTTTCTGGGGATTCTTCCTTTCCTTTTGGTGATGGACTGATTCTTTTTTTCCCCATTTTGGGTGTCTGTTCCTGCTTGTTCTTTATTTATTTATTTATTTATTTATTTATTTATGCTCTTTCCTTGGCTTAACCTGCTTTGCTTCCTTGCCTTAGTTGAGCACCCTTCTGTGATAGGAGATTTGTGGAGTTCAGTGTTGTCGTCTCCCAGATTTTCTCCACTTGTTGTTCTTGGTGTGTCCTTTATTTTGGCTGTCTGGTTGTATTCTGGGCCTGTGGGCTTTTAGCAGAAACAAAAGCAAACAAAAACAAAAAACAAAACAAATAAACAAACAAAAAAAACAAAAACAAAAATAAAAAACCATACCAAACCAAACAAAAAAAATGCAAAAGGAAAAAAGAAATAAAAACGTTAATAATAATAAGAAGAAAGGATTTAGATGGCTGTTTACCCTTAATAATCCCTGACTGGTACAGATGGAGCCTGGACTTGAGGGCTTTAGCAGAGGAAAATAGAGAAAGAAAAAAAGAAAGAAAGTCATAAGAGAAAGAGAAATCAATATTAATAAAGAAAAGGTTTAGGTCTCTGTTCATCTTTTTTGGTCTCTGTTTGGTCCAGGTGGAGCCAGGACCAGTGGGTTTTATTACAGAGAAATGAAAGGAGAAAGAAAAAAAAAAGGGGGGGTGGGGTGGGGAGAAAGTCACAAATCAAAGAGAAATCAATATTAATAAAGAAAGGTTTTAGCTGTTTGTTCCCTCTTTATGATTTCTGATTGGTCCAGGTGGAGCAGAACCTGTGAGCTTTACCAGGAAGAAAAGGAAAAGAAAAATAAAAAAAAAATAAAGTAAAATTAAAAAAAAAAAGAAAAGAGGAAGGAAGAAAAGAATAAAGAAAGTGTTTAGAAAGGCTGGGGAAGGGAGGAATACTTAGATTGAGGACTAGGAATGCGTTATAGCCACAGACTGAGTAGACTTTAATTCGAGAGTAGGGGGAGGGTCTTTGGTATTTAGGTGGATTGAGGTATGGTGGGTATTAAGAATATGTGAGAAGTAACTTTTTCAAAGGATATGTTGGGGATTAATAGTTCATATTGCTCTCGGTATAACTCAGGTGCTTGAGATTGGCAGCAATCCCTTTCCTGAGGCTGCCTATTTTTCTTGGTCAGGACTTTACAGTCTATAGCCTATATTCTAGCTGGTCTTGGTGAGTGGCAGGGCCTCTGATTGTCACAGTCAGGGCTGATTCTTAGTGTCTGCCCCCAGGTAGGCTGGGCCTTCCACAGCCTGGGTGGGTTTTAGGGCTGCTTGTATTCTGGAGCCCGCAGGGTGCCCCCTTCCACTCCTGGATGATGTTCCTGTCTGGGACCAGCACCCAGCACCCCTGCAGGGCAGCCCGCAACTTTGCTGGTCCCTGTGAAGACTGGCCCCGCCCCCGTCCGTCAACACTGTCCAGGGTCTGCCTACACTGTCCTGTTCTTCCGGGGTGGGCACCACTCCTCCAAGCCAACCAGCTCTCAGGCGAGTTTTTTATGAGGCCTCTGTGATGAGCCCCTCCCAGAGGTGGGCAGTGCGGCCTTTGTCTACAGCAATGGTGGGTCAGTTACCCCCGCTACTAGTTCCCGGCTCGTAGGCTTTGCTGTTTGGAGTTTCTGCGGAGCCTGGGGGCCTGTGTGTGTGCACAGGGCTGGGCCTCCCCCATTGCAGGGGCTTCTACCTGCTGTTTCCCTGGTGGCCCAGCAGCACTGTTTTAGGCCCTCTCAGCCCCCCAGGCTTGTGCACTTCCCCGCTCCCCCGCTCCGGCTTCCTGCAGGACTCTTCTCCTCTGCCTCTAGCCCTGTGAGGAGCTTTCTCTCCCTGTTGCCAGAGTGAGTCTCTCACACAGTTCCTCCCCTGCAAGAGTTCAATTTCGCGTTCCCTACGGTGTTTGCCCTCACTGCCCACACTTCACTGTTGAGACTTCCAGTCACCAGGGAGCCCGGAGCTGCCTCAGTCAAATGCATCCCTCTGGACATAGCTGCCACTGCCCAGAGCCGACCTCGGCCTGCTGGCCAGTTGATCGGGAACGCCTCACCTACTGTCCTGCTGGCCTCCTCTGCCTCTGGGCTGTGCTTCCCTGTGTCCAGATGCTGCCTGTTCCAATTCCTAGGGTCCTGAAGATGTCTCACGCTCCCTATCTTGTCCTCTAGCTGCTTTGGTACTAGAGAATACCATCAGCACTGCTCTCTACTCTGTCACCATCTTCCTGAATCCTGTTACTTCTAATTATTAGCGAATTCCTGCATCGTGCCAAAAGAATTTTTCATATCTTTGTGTCATGCGAAAAGCACTTCTGAGGCTTTGATTTCCAGAATTTTAAAAAAATTGCTCCAGTGAGCATTTGTAAAATAGCAGTCCAAGGTGCTGTTTGATAGGAATTTTTTGCAATGCTTTTATTTCTATTTTAAATGGAAGGATCTGAAAAAATCTGATGTGCTTCTAAATCCTGCTATTTCTTATGGCTTTCCATGTGTTCTTCAATTTTCTACCTATGTTAATTAAAATTTGTGTTGGAAAATGCTATTTAAAACTGGTGGTTTTCTCACATCTCAGACCCTCTTACCAAAGCAATGTTTTCCAAAATTTCTGTTTACTGTGAAAGAAATCATTATAAGTTTTGGTGTCATGTTTCTGAGTACTGGCTCATTCTCTCAATGTGGTATGGTTTTCTAGGAGTCACTTTGAAATGATTGCTTCTTCCAGTGCTCTAATTATCTTACCGCAATAAGGATTTTCAGAAATCTTGTGTTGTGGAAAAAGATCTAATTTTGCTTTTTCCCATGATTCTGAATATTCTCTAGAGTGTTGGTGTGAAGTACTGTTTCATTGTTTAAGTTTGCTATGTGTTTTGTATCCAGGAGACATGCTTTGTTATGGTAATCAGGATTTGCAGAAATCACGAGTCATGGGCAAAACATTCTTCTTTTTATGATTATGAATTTTGTGAATTCTCTAACTCAATGAGTCTCAGTTGTGTCCCAGGAGCTGTTTGTTGGAAGATTTTCTTTTGCAATGCTCTAGTTTTTTTTTTAAAGGTAAGGATTTTGAGAAATCCTGTTTATAGAAAGCTCTCCTTAGGCATTCTTTGGCAATTTGCTCAAATTCCTGAACAATGTAAGTGTAAAATTGTATTGTGTGGTGCTGTGTGGTACATGTAGTTTCTCCAAATCTCAAATTCTTTTACCAGGACAGGATGCCCAGCAATCCCGAATCCTGCAAATAGCCATCATTGCATTTTGATTGCCAGGTTTCCAAAAATTCCCTCCCAAATTTATGGTGGAGTTGTGTTCAAGAAAACTCTTTGCTATGAGATTTTTCCCCAATGTTGTGGTCCTCTTCCTGCAATAAAAGTTTTCACCAATGCAGAGCAATGCTAAAATTCTGAATGCTTATGCTTTCATGTTCTTGTTTCCCCATTTCCAAACATGTGTCAGTGAAATATTGTTCCTGATTGCCATTGCTGCTTCCTTCTACTTCAGCTATCAGAGGCCTTCCAATAATTCAAAATGAAATGTTAAATACCTAAACAAAAATATCACAGCTCTTACTAGAAGAATCAATGTAAAACATGTAATCGTATGGACATATAGAATTTTACAGTTCCCTCAAGATCTGCCACATTATTTCTAGGCCTTAGAGGAAAATACTGTGTTTTCATGCTTTAAGGGGTACAAATGTGAGGAACTGAATGATACACTCATTTCATAGAGAAAATTGCAATTGGTCATACATTCTTGAAATTTTCACATATTTGCAGAAAATCTTCCAAGGTTTTAGCTAAAAATCATTGTATTCATGTAAACTTTATCACTGCTTCTTTCTAATCTTGTTATTGGGGTGTTTCCCATAACTCACAGTGAAATGATACAATTTCTGAACAAAAATATCACAGTTCTCAAAAGGGAAATCAGTGCAGAATGTGTCATTTTCTGGTGAATATGGAGTGTGACATATTATTCTAAAATTTGCAACACTACTTAAAGACCTTGTAGGAAAACAGAGAGGATTCATGGTTTCAGTTGTACAAATCAGAGGAACTGAGTCGAAATATCACTTGTTTGAAAAAAGTGCATTCATTTATACATTCTCAATGAAATGTTCACATAATAACATTAAATCTTCAGTGGTGTCACCACAAAATCTTAATTCCCACTGAAGTTCATTCTATGATTCTTTGGAAATTTGATATCAAAGTGTTTGGCCTAATTCACAATAAAATTCCATGTCCTTCCAAAAGAGTTGTTGAATATCCCATGTCATGGGAAAAGCAGTTCTGAGGCTTCAATTTCCAGAATTTCTTATGTTGCCTCACTGACTTAAGTGTACAATAGATTTAAAAGGTGGTGTTTAATATGAGTGCTTTAGCATAGCTTCCCTCTTTACATCCCTCCATACCACTCTGTCTAGAAATAATAAATAAAATCTATTAATTAAAAAATTTAAAAAAGAAACATCACAGAGAAGTAAAATTTTTATTCAAAAACTATGTTTTGTTTCACTCCACAGAATGATAACACTCATTCTCAAAATATTCACATAAAATATTTACATGAATCAAAGAAAAACACCATGTTTCTTACGAGAGGCATCAGAGGGAAATGTGTAATTGTTTGGCATATATGACATGTTAGAGTGTCTACAGAAGTTATGACTATCCTGCAAGTCACTTTGAAAAAATCAGTGTTTTCATGGTTCAAGCTTCCAGGAACTGAGCACTTGGATGATTTCTATGAGAAAACAGCAATTGGTGGAACACCCTATACTCAGTTTTCAAAGATTCACTGAGAATCTACAGAACTATAGCAGAATGTCTAAGATGTCATTGAAAGTCTCCCTCTGCTTCATTCTACTCTCCATATTTCAGTGTTTCCCATAATTGACATGGAAACTTTAGTATTTGTGAACAAAAACATCACAGTTTGAACCAGAGGAGATGTTGGAGATTGTTTCATTCTCTAGTGCATATGGGACATTCCTGTTTCTACACGTTTTGCCACTTTACTGTGAGCCTTGCTGGAACACGTAGAATTTCCATGGTTCCAGTCATGAAAACTGATGAACTTGAATGCTAACAGGATTTCTGTGAAAGAACTACACTCTTTCAAACATTCTACGTGAAATTTCCACATAGTCATGAAAAACTTTCAGAAATGTCACAGAGAAGCCAAGTTTCATTCAAGCTCTTTGTCTTGCTTCTCTATACTTAGGATAGCCCTGATTTCCCCAAAATTCACATAAAATCTTTCCATGAATCAAACAAAAACACCATAGCCCTTACCAGCAGCGCCCGCCAAGAATGAGTATTTCTTTGGCCAATGTTAAGTTTGAGAATGTCTTCAGGATATTTTACATTACTCCAAGGCCTATTTGGAGAACACAGGGTTTTCACCATTCCAGCTTTCCGAACCTGAGAAAATGAATGTGAAAATGATTCCCATGAGAAATCAGCAATTCTTTGAACATCCTACATTACTTTTTCACATATTCACTGACAATTTTCAGAGATATCACAGGAAAATCTGTTTTCATTGGAAGTGTCTCCCTGCTTCTCTCTACCCTTGATATTAGAGTGTTTTCCATAATTCACATGGAAATTTTCCAACTCCTGAATAAAAATATCATGGTTCCCACCAGAGGAAACATGGTAGAATGTGGCATTCTATGGTGCATATGGGACATTTCCGTTTCTTCACCCTTTGCATCTTGACTTTTAGGCCTTGCTGGAACTCACAGGTTTTTCACCGACTCCATCCTACAAACTGGAAAGTCTGAGTACTAAAGAGAGTTGTCTGAGAGAATTATGCTCATAATTATATTCTACATTGAACTTCCACATAGTCATGGACAACCTATAGAAATGTCACAGAACATTTTTTTTTCTTTTCCCTTTACCCTTTTGAAAATGGGTCTGCTGCCAGAACACAGGTAAGATGAAAATCACCCCTAAATCAAGCCAAAAGGGGAAAGGAAAACACTCACATCCACATCGTGGTCATTGGACACATAGATTTTGGCAAATCGGGCACTACCAGCCATCTGATCTACAAATGTGGTGGGATCTAAAAAAGATGCATTGAGAAATTTGAGAAGGAGACTGCGGAGATTGGCAAGGGCTCCTTCAAGTGGGCCTGGGTCTTGAATAAACTGAAAGCGGACCATGAGCATGGTATCATCATCCACATCTCCCTGTGGAATTTCAAGCCCCAAAAGTATTACTAAACCATCATCGATGCTCCAGGACACAGGGATTTCTTCCCAAACATGATTACAGGCATATCTCAGGCTGACTGTGCTGTCCTGATTGTTGCCACTGGTGTTGGTGAATTGGAAGCCAGCATCTCCAAGGATGGGCAGATCCCTGAGCATGGCCTTCTGGCAGACACACTGGGTGTGGTGTTAACAAAATGGATTCCATTTTGTCATGTCTGTCAAAGATGTTCGTCATGGCAGTGTGGCTGGTGTCGGTAACAATGACCCACCCAGGGAAGCGGCTGGCTTCACAGCTCACGTGATTATTCTGACTCATCCGGGCTAAATCAGTGCTGGATATGCACCTGTTCTGGATTGTCACACAGTGCATCTTGCTTGCAAATGAGCTGAGCTGAAGAAGATTGATCATCGTTCTGAGAAAAAGCTGGAAGATGGTCCACCGTTGCTGAAATCTGGTGATTCTACCATTATAGATATGGTTCCTGGCAGGCCCATGTATGCTGAGAGCTTCTCTGACTATCCTCCTCAGAGCCGCTTTGCTGTCTGTGACATGACATAGACAGTTGCTGTGGGTGTCACCAAAGCAGTGGATAAGAAGGCAGCTGGAGCTGGGAAAGTCACCAAGTCTGCCCAGAAAGATCAGGAGCCTAAATGAATATTACCCCCAACATCTGCTACCCCAGTCTGAATCAGTGGTGGAAGAAAGATCTCAGAACTCTTGGTCTCAGTTGGCCATTTAAGTGGAATAGTAAAGGATTGGTTAATGATTACAAAGCATTGTAAAACCTTGAGAAGGAAAGGAGAATTTGGTGGATTATTCAGGGATTTTTGTTTTTGTTTTGTCTCTGTGTGCATGGCCATTTTTAAGTTATTAGGTTTTAAAACCAGTACTTTTCAATGGAACCAACTTGACCACAATCTTTCGCAGAATTAGTACACCCACTAAAACAAAGTTGAATGAGAAACCCGTGTGTGCTTTGATTGAACACCGTAACTATGTGATATTACTTTGGTTCTTGTCTTATCATATCTGCAGATAATTTAGAAGTGGGTAATTCTGTTAGTGTTTTTCTGGGTAGGGTCTTTTTCACTTAGTCCTAAGGGGAGAAATGTGTGAGAAAAGATTATGAAAACTCTGGAGAGGGGCTACTGCGCAACACTCGATAGGTCAGGATGAAGAAGCAAAGTAACTTGTTTATGTGTAACCTGCTTTATAACAGGCCAATTCTACTTTCTTTCAGTTGCTGTGTGCCCTGGTTGGTAGCACAGTGGATAAAGGGCTGGCCTGTGAACCCAAAGGTTGAACAAAGTTTCAATTCCCCAGCCAGGGTACATAACCATGATGCAAGCCATGTCTCCAGCCAGGTCTGTTGCTGGAGGCAGGAGACAGGCAACCATATGTTGACCTTTCTCTCTCTCTAGGCCTCTCCTTATCCCAGTATCTCTGGAAATAATAAATAAAATATTTTAATGTAAAAAACAATGGAAAAGGAACATCACAGAGAAGTTTAGTTTCACTCAAGCACTATGTTTTTTTTCTTTCCACTCTGGATATTCCTGGTTCTCGCAAAAATTCACGTAGAATCTTTACATGGACCCAACAAAAATACCATTGTTCTTACCAGTGGCATTGGAGGGAGATGTGTATTTCCTTGGCTTACATGACATTTTACAGTGTCTTCAGGAGTTTTAATACTCCTGCTAGCCTACTTCAAAAAAATCAGTGTTTTCATTGTTCAAGCTTCCATGAGGTGAGCACTTGGATGTGAAAGTGATTTCTATGAGAAAACAGCAATAGCTGGAACACAGTACATTTAGTTTTCATAGATTCCCTAAGAATCTTCAGACTATCAATGGAAATTCAAAAATGTCTTTGAAAGTTTCCCTATGCTTCATTCTACTCCCCATATTACATTGTTTCACGTAATTGACATGAAATTGTGCCAGTTCTGTGATAGTTCAGGCATGTGTCAGAAAGTGTTATAAGAAACACTGAAGCATTTAATGTTAAAGGAAGCAAACACAGCACTAAGAAACAAAGTAAGAGTTTGTGTGATATTTATGAATATTCATAATGGAAATAATGACATCTGGTATAGACTGATAGAAGCAGCTTCAATTTTTCATTAAAGACAATGTAAGGTTCAGGTTCTCATATTTGTAACACTTGAAACAAGGAAACATTGTATTTCCTATGAAGTTTTATGAAAAACCATAGAGATCACTGAAGTAACATTAATGCAATAAAAAAAGTTACCAATTCCATTTCCCCAGTGGTTCTTCTATTTAGATATGTGGTAGTTCTGCTGTAGTTCAGGTGTCTCTCAGAAAAATGTTATAAGAAACACTAAATAGTCTAGTGTAAAAGGAAGCAAACACAGTGCTAAGAAACAAATTAAAAGTTATTGTGATATGTATGAATATTCTTAATGCAAATAATGAAATATTTTGTGGAATGTTAAAAGAAGCCTGAATTTCTCATTAAAAACAATGTAAGGTTCAGTTTGTCACATTTATAACACTTCAAACAAGGAAACATTGTATTTCCTATAAAGTTATATGGAAAACCATAGAGATCAATAAAGTAACAGTAAAGTAATAAAGAATGTTACCAATTCCATTTCCCCTGTGATTCTTCTAGTTAGAATTGTGCTAGTTCTGCTGTAGTTCAGGTATCTCTCAGAAAGTGCTATAAGAATAACTGAAGCATCTATTGTAAAAGGAAGTAGACACAGTGCTAAGAAACAAAGTAAGAGTTTCTGTGATATGTATGAAGATTCTCAATGCAAATAATGAAATCTAGTGTAGAATGTTAGAATCAGGTTGAATCTCTCATTTGAATCAAAATAAAGTTCAGTTTCTCATATATGTAATACTTGAAATAACAAAACACTGTATTTCCTATGAAGTAATAAGGAAAACCAATTTGGTCACTGAAGAAACAGTAAAGTTCTACAGAAACTTGCCAATTCCTTATCCCCAGTTATTCTTCTAGTAAGAATTGTGTTATTTCTGCTTTAGTTCAGGTATCTCTCAGAAAGTGCTATGAGAAACAATGATGCAACTAGAATCAAAAGAAGCAGACACAGTGATAAGAAACAAAGTAAGAGTTTCTGTGATATGTATGAAGATTCTCAAATTAAATAATGAAATCTGGTGTAGGATGTTAGAATAATCTTGAATTTCTCATTGGAAAAAATGAAAAGTTCAGTTTCACGTATTTGTAACACTTGAAAAAAGGAAACACTGTATTTCCTATGAAGATACATGGAAAACCATTGAGATCACTGAAAAAACAGTAAAGTTCTTTCAAATGTACAAATTCTATTTACCGAGTGATTCTTCCAGTTAGAACTGTGCTTGTTCTGCTATGAGTCAGGGATGTCTCAGAAAGTGTTATAAGAAACACTGAAGTCCCTAGTGTCAAAGGAAGCAGACAAAGTGCTAAGAAACCAAGTAAGAAATTCAGTGATATGTATGAAGATTCTCAAAGCAAAAAATGAAATCTGGTGTAGAATGTTAGAATGAGCTTGAATTTCTCATTGGAATCAATGAAAGGTTCAGTTTCTCATATTTATAACACTTGAAACAAGGAAACAAAGTATTTCCTATGAAGTTATGTGGAAAACCATTGAGATCACTAAAGAAACAATAAAGTTCTATAGAAACTTACCATTTTCTTTTCCCCAGTGATTTTTCTAGTTAGAACTGTGCCAGTTCTACTATAGTTCATGCATGTGTCAGAAAGCGCTATAAGAAACAGTAAAGTTTCTAGTGTAAAAGGAAACAGACAGTGCTAAGAAACAAAGTAAATGTTTCTGTGATATGTATGAAGATTCTCAATGCAAAGAATGAAATTTGGTGTAGAATGTAAGAATCAGTTTGAATTTGTCATTGAAACCAAGGTTAGGTTCAGTTTCTTATATTTGTAACACTGAAACTAAGAAACACTGCATTTTCTAAGAAGTCCTAGGTGATAACATTGATATCACTAAAGAAACAGTAAAGTTCTATAGAAATTTACCATTTCAATTTTTCCAGTGAGTCTTCTAGTAAGAACTGTGCCAGTTCTGGTATAGTTCAGACATATGTCAGAAAGTGCTATAAGAAACACTGGAGTATATAGTGTAAAAGGAAGGAGACACTGTGCTAAGAAAAAAAGTAAGTATTTCAGTGATATGTATGAAGATTCTCAATGCAGAGAATGAAATTTGGTGTAGAATGTTAGCATCAGCCTGAATTTGTCATTGAAATCAAGGAAAGGTTCAGTTTCTCAAATTTTAACACTTTAAGCTACACTGCACTTCCTTTGAAGTATTGAGAGATAACTTTGAGATCACTGAAGGAACAGTAAAGTTCTATAGAAACTTACCATTTCCATTTCCACAGTGATTCTTCTAGTTAGAACTGTGCCAGTTTTGCTTTAGTTCAGGCATGTGTCAGAGTGTCCTATAATAAACACTGGAGCATCTAGTGTAGAAGGATCAGTCACAGTGCTAAGAAACAAAGTAAGTGATTCTTTTATTTGTATGAAGATTCTCAATGCAAAGAATGAAATTTGGTGTAGAATGTAAGAATCAGCTTCAATTTTTTATTGAAATCAAAGTAAGGTTCAGCTTCTCATATTTGTAACACCTGAAACTAAGATACACTGCATTTCCTTTGAAGTATTGTGAGATAACTTTGAGATCACTGAAGGAACAGTAAAGTTCTATAGAAACTTACCACTTCCATTTCCACAGTGATTCTTCTAGTTAGAACTATGCCAGTTCTCCTTTAGTTCAGACATGTGTCAGAAAGTGCTATAAGAATCACTGGAGTATCTAGTGAAAAAGGAAGAAGACTCAGGGCTAAGAAACAAAGTAAGTGTTTTTGTGATATGTATAAAGTTTCTCAATGCAAGGAATCAAATATGGTGTAGAATATAAAAATCAGCTTGAATTTGTCATTGAAATAAAGGTAAGGTTCAGTTTCTCATATTTGTAACACTTGAAACAAGGAAACACTGTATTTCCTAAGAAGTATTGGGAGATAACTTTGCAATCACTGAAGGAACAGTAAAGTTCTATAGAAACTTACCATTTCCATTTTCCCAGTGATTCTTCTGGTAAGAACTGTGACAGTTCTGCTATAGTTCAGGCATTTGTCAAAAAGTGCTCTAAGAAACACTAAAGTAGCTATTGCAAAAGGAAGCAGACACAGTGCTAAGAAACCAAGTAAGTGTTTCTGTGATATGTATGAAGATTCTCAATGCAAAGAATGAAATCTGGTATTGAATATAAGAATCAGCTTCAATTTCTCCTATGAATCAATGTAAGGTTCAGTTTCTCATATTTGTAATGCTTCAAACAAGTTATATGGAAAACCGTTGAGATCATTGAAGAAATGGTAAAGTTCTATAGAAACTTACCAATTCATTTCTTCAGTGATTCTTCTAGTTAGAACTGTGCTAATTCTGCTATTGTTCAGGTATGTAACAGCTTCTTCTGTAAAAGGAAGCAGACACAGCACTAATTAACAAAGTAAGCGTTTCTGTGATATGTAAAAGATTCTCAATGCAAATAATGAAATCTGGTGTAAAATATGAGAATTAGCTCGAGTTTGTCATTGAAATCAATGTGAGTTTCAGTTTCTCATATTTATAACGTTTGAAACAAAGATGCACTCTATTTCCTATGAAGTCAAGTGAAGTAACATTAATATCACTGAGGAAATAGTTTAATGTTATGGAAACTTACCAATTCCATTTCTCCAGTAATTCTTCTAGTTACAGCTGTGCTTGTTATGCTATCATTCAAGTATGTGCAGAAAGTGTTCTAAGAAACACTGAAGTATCTTATGTCAAAATAAACAGACACAGTGCTAAGAAACAAAGTAACAGTTTCCATGATATATATTAAGATTGTCAATGCAAATAATGAAGTCTGTTGTAGGATGTAAGAGTCAGCTTGATTTTCTTATTGAAATCAATATAATATTCAGTTACTCATGTTTGTAACACTTGAAACAAGAAAACATTGTATTTCCTATGAAGTTATATGGAAAACAATTGAGATCAATGAATAAACTGTAAAGTTCTTTTGGAAACTTGCCAATTCCATTTCTCCTGTGATTTTCCTAGTTAGAACTGTGCTAGTTCTGCAGTTGTTCATGAATGTGACAGAAAGTGTTATAAGAAACACTGAAATATCTAGTGTAAAATGAAGCAGACACAGTGCTAAGAAACAAAGTAAGAGTTTCTGTAATATGTATGAAGATTTTCAATGCAAATAATGGAACCTGCTGTAGAATGTAAGAATCATCTTGAATTTCTCATTAGAATCAATGAGATATAGTTTGATTTTTTAAATTGTCACCAGAATTACTATTTATCTAGTTGGAGAAATTAATGGATAAAAAAATAACCTTTGGCTTCCATTGAACTTCAATGTAGCTTGCATCCTTTCTTAATGAACTGCATTGATAAAATGAAAAACATAGTGTTTCAGGATTTGAGAAAGGCAATCATAAAAACCAGTATGCTGAGCAGATTCCAATGAGAAGTCCAAATTCACTGATACAATCTAACCCACAATTCTCCAAATTCTCTGAATTTCTTCATAGATATCACAATATCAATTAGTTTTCCTTATAGAGATATCATTCCTACATTGAAACTTAGATGTTCCAGTGTTTCTCAGAAGCACAGTTTGAAGTCCTAATAGGACACCAGAATTAACATTGTTCTAGTTGGAGAAATTAATGGATAATAGAAAAATCTTGATTCCTATTGAACTTTACTGCAGTTTATGTACCTTCTTATTAAACTGCAGTGATAGTGTGGAAAACACAGTTTTTCAGGATTTAAGAAGTGCAATAATAAAAACCAATATGTTGAACAGATTCTTTTTTTTTTTTTTTTTTTGGCTTAATTTTCATTTAATTCCATTAGCTGTTAACCAGAGGTACAGAGCTCAGTGAACTACTCCCTTGTAGCCTGGGCCATCAGGATCTCACTATTTGCTTGTTGGACATGCCATTGGGCAGGGATAATCACGGTTCCTCTACAGACCTGAGTCTTATCAGTGCCTCCAGATGCTGTGTCCTCCTGCTGTGGGTCAGGGTGTGTTTTCCCCCAAGTTTTCCTTTTCTCAAGTTACTGCAAGAAGTCCTAGCCCCACCTAGTCTTCCCCTCCTGATCTCCCCTCTGGCTGCTTTGGAGTGTGAAAAAGGTTTCTCCAAGTGCTCTTCCCTCCACCCTGCCCCTTGGGGTCATCCTGAACCCAGCCACCACAGCCAAGCTCATTAACCTGTTTCGTGAATCTTCTCTGTTCAGGGGTTGACACTTGTTTCTCAGCATTGAATTTGGTCTGGCTCCATTCTTGCTTGGTATACCAGGTAGTGATACATTAGTTGCTGTCTCATTTCCCCACAATTCTGTTTCTCATTGGACAGTTTCCTCTTTCCTTCTGTAACCATTCTAATGAGAAATCCACATTCACTCAGACATTCTAAACCACAGTTGTCCACATTCTCATAATTTCTTCAAAGATATCACAATAACTATTAGTTTTCATTATAGTGATATAGTTGCTACATTGAAACTTAGTTGTTCCATTGTTTATTAAAATTCATGCTCTGAAGTTCTAATATGACAGCAGAAATAACATTGTTGTAGGTGGAGGAAATAATGGGAAAATGATAATCTTAGGTTTCCTTAGAAGTCCACTGTTATTTGTTCCTTTTCTCCATAACTTGCCTTGTTTTAATGAAAAACTCAGTGTTTCAACACTGAGTTAGTAGAATCATGAGAAACAGATTGTTGAATAGATTTCAATGAGAAAATCCCCTTCTTTCAGACATTCTACACCATAGTTGGACACATTGTCAAACTTCCTTAATAGATATCACAAATACTACTAGTTTCCATTATAGAGGTATCTTGGCTATTTCACAAGTTAGATTTTCCAGTGTTTCTCAGAAGACACAGTTTGTTGTTCTCACAGGAGAGCAGATTTAACATTGTTCTAGGTGTAGAAATTAATGGATAAAGGATTATTTTTTGTTTCCATTGAACTTCATCATACCTTGTGTACTTTCTTATGAAACTTCATTGTTAATAATGAGAATACAGTGTTTCAGGATTTAAGAAGTGTTATCATGAAAACCAGAGTGGTGAACAGATTCTAAATGGAAATCCTCATTCACTCAGACATTCTTAAACCACAGTTGTCCACATTCGCAGAATTTCTTTATATATATCACAACAACTATTAGTTTTCATTATTGTCATATCATTGCTACATTGAAACTTAAATGTTCCAGTGTTTCTCAAAAGACACACTTTGAAGTTCTAAAATCACAGCAGAAATTACATTGTTGTAGGTGAAAGAAATCATGGAAAAAATGATAATCTTAGGTTTCCTTAGAAGTTCACTGTTTGTTGCTACTTTTCTCCATAAGTTGCCTTGCTTTAATGGAAAACACAGTGTTTCAGCACTGATGTAGTAGAATCATGAGAAGCAGAATGCTGAACAGATTTCAATGAGAAACCCCCTTCATTCAGACATTCTACACTGTATTTCTACACATTGTCAGATGTTCTTCATAGATATTACAAATACTACTAGTTTCCATTATAGAGATACTGCAGCTATTTTGAAACTTAGATGTTCCAGTGCTTCTCAGAAAGCACAGCTTGAAGTTCTAATAGGACACCAGAATCAACATTGTTCTAGGTGCAGAAATTAATGGATAAAGGACAATCTTTGATTTCCATTGCACTTCACTGTATCTTGCATACTTTCTTATTAAACTTCATGGATATTATGGAAAACACTGTGTTTCAGGATTTAATAAGAGTAGTCATGAAAACCAGTATGCTGAACAGATTCTAAATGGAAGTCCATATTCACTCATACATGCTTAATCACAGTTCTTCACATTCTCAGAATCTCTTTATAGATATCACTACAACTATTAATTGTGATTGGATTGATATCATTGCTACATTGAAACTTAGATGTTCCAGTTTTTCTCAGAAGACACAGCTTGATATTTTAATATGACACCAAAATTAATATTTAGTTGGAGAAATTAATGGATAAAAAAATAACCTTTGGTTTCCATTGAACTTCAATGTAGCTTGTGTCCTTTCTTATTAAACTGCACTGATAATATGGAAAACACAGTGTTTAAGGATAAAAGAAGGGCAATCATAAAAACCAGTATGCTGAACATATTCCAATGAGAAGTCTAAATTCACTCAAATGTTCTAACTCATAGTTCTCCAGATTCTCAGAATGTCTTCATAGATATTACATCTATTAGTTTTCATTATAGAGATA
This sequence comes from Noctilio leporinus, assembly GCA_004026585.1. NCBI lineage: Eukaryota > Metazoa > Chordata > Mammalia > Chiroptera > Noctilionidae > Noctilio > Noctilio leporinus. Next base: position 7,497 of record PVIW01014058.1, on the reverse strand, counting down.
TCATTTCTACATTGAAACTTAGATGTTCCAGTGTTTCTCAAAAGACACACTTTGAAGTTCTAATATGACAGCAGAAATTACATTGTTGTAGGTGGAGGAAATCATGGAAAAAGAATAATCTTAGGTTTCCTTAGAAGTTCACTGTTACTTGCTACTTTTCTCCATAAGTTGCCTTGCTTTAAAGGAAAACACAGTGTTTCAGCACTGATGTAGTACGATCATGAGATGCAGAATGCTGAACAGATTTCAATGAGAAAACCCCTATCATTCAGACATTCTACACCGTAGTTCTACACATTGTCAGACTTTCCTCATAGATATCACAAATACTACTAGTTTCCATTATAGAGATATCTCGGCTGTTTCGAAACTTAGATGTTCCAGTGTTTCTCAGAAGCACAGTTTGAAGTCCTAATAAGACATCAGAATTAACATTGTTTTGGTTGGAGAAATTAAGGGATAAAGGAGAAATCTTGATTTCCATTGAACTTTACTGTAGCTTATGTACTTTCTTATTAAACTGCATTGATAATATGGAAAACATAGATGTCCCAGTGATTTTCAGAAGACATAGTTTGATGTTCTAATATGGTACCAGAATTAACATTTGTCTAGACAAAAGCAATGGATGTAGGATAATCTTTGATTTCCATTGCACTTCACTGTAACTTGTGTAGTTTCTTATTAAACAGCATAGATATTATGGAAAATACTGTTTTTCAAAATTTAAGAAGGGCTAGTATGAAAACCAATATGCTGAACAGATTTTAACAAGAAATCCACATTCACTCAGACATTCTAAACCACACTTCTTGACATTCTCACAGTTTCTTCATAGATATTACAAATACTATTGTTTACATTATTGCGATATTTTGGCTATAACAAAACTTATGTGTTCTAGTGTTTTTCAGAAGACATAGTTTGATGTTCTAATATGACACCAGAAATAACATTGTTCTAGGTGGAGAAATAAATGGATAAAGGTAAACTTTGGTTTCCATTAAACTTCACAGTAGCTTGTGAACTTTCTTATTAAACTTCATTGATATTATGGAAAACACAGTATTTCAGGATTTAACAAGTGCAATCTCAAAAACTAGTATGCTGAACAGATTCTAATGAGAAATCCACATTCAGTCAAATGTTCTAAACCGCAGTTTGCAACATTCTTAGAATTTCTTCATAGATATCACAACAACTATTAAATTTCATTATAGTGATATCATTGCTATATTGATACTTACATGTTCCAGTGTTTCTCTAAACACACACTTTGATGTTCTAATATGAAGGTAGAAATAACAATGCCATAGGTGGAAAAATTATGGAAAAGGGATAATTGTTGGTTTCCTTAGAATTTCACTGTTACCTGCTTCTTTTCTCCATAACTTGACTTGCTTTAATGAAAAACACAATGTTTCAGCAATGAAGTGTAAAATCATGAGGAGTAGAATGCTCAAGAGATTTCAGTGAGAAAACCACCTTCATTCAGACATTCTACTTTGTTGTTCTATTCATTGTCAGACTTTCTTCAAAGATACCACAAATACTAGTAGTTTTCATTATAAATATATCTGGGATATTTTGTTTTTTTGTTTTTTTAATTTTATTGTTGTTATATTACATCCATTCCCTTTTTGCTCCCCTCTGTCCCCCTCCCCACCCACCCATTCCCCCAAAAGTCAATCCCACCTGTTGTCCATGTCCATTGTTCCTTTATACTAGGTTCTTGTCTAAACTGCTCCTCTTCCTTGCCTCTGCCTCCCCTCTCCCCCCAACACCTTTCCCCCTGACCACTGAAGGCCTATTCACTGTATTCATATATTTGGTTCTGTTTTGCTTGTTGTTAGTTTTGTTCATTATTGTCCTGTAATGGGATATTTTGAAACTTAGAGTTTCCATTGATCTTCAGAAAGCACGTTTTGGTATTCTAATAGGACACCAGAATTAACATTGTTGTAGGTGGAGAAATTAATGGATAAACAATAATTTTTGTTGTCCTTTGAACTTCACTGCAGCTTATGTACTTTCTTATTAAACAGCATTGATATTTTGGAAAACATAGTGTTTCAGGATTTATGAAGTGCAATAATGAAAACCAGTATGCTGTACAGTTTCTAATGAGAAATCCACATTCACTCAGACATTATACACTGCAGTTCTACACATTCTCAGAATATCTTCATAGATATTAAACAACTATTACTTTTCATTCTAGTGATATCATTGCTACATTGAAACTGATATGTTCCAGTTTCTTAGGAGACACAGTTTGATGTTCTAATATGAAACCAGAATTAACATTGTTTCAGGTGGAGAAATAAATGGGTGACGGATAATCTTTGGTTTCAATTGAATTTTATAGTAGCTTGCCTACTTTCTTAGTAAGCTACATTGATATTATGGAAAACACAGTGTTTTAGAATTTAAAAAGTGAAATAATGAAAAATAGTATGCTGAACAGATTTTAATGAGAAATCCACATTCACTTGGATGTTCGAAATTGCAGTTCGCCACATTCTCATAATTTCTTCATAGATATCACAACAACTATTAATTTTCATTATAGTGATGTTATTGTTACATTGAAAGTTAGATGCTCCAGTGTTTCTCAGAAGACACAGTTTGATATTCTAATTTGACACAAGGATTAACATTGTTCTAGGTGGAGAAATTAGTGGGTAAAAAATAATCCTTGTTGTCCTTTGGACTTCACTGTAGCTTGCATACATTCTTATTAATCTGCATTGATATTATGGAAAACATAGTGTTTCAAGATTTAAGAAGTGCAATAATAAAAACCATTATGCTGTACAGTTTCTAATGAGAAATCCGCATTCACTCAGACATTCTAAACTGCAGTTCTACACATTCTCAGAATACCTTCATAGATATCAAACTATTAGTTTTCATTATAGTGATATCATTGCTACATTGAAACTTAGATGTTCCAGTGTTTCTCAAAAGACACACTTTGAAGTTCTAATATGACAGCAGAAATAACATTGTTATAGGTAGAGGAAATTGTGGAAAAAGGATAATCTTAGGTTTCCTTAGAAGTTCACTGTTACTTGCTCCTTTTCTCCATAAGTTACCTTTCTTTAATAGAAAACACAGTGTTTCAGTGCTGATGTAATAGAATCATGAGAAGCAGAATGCTGAACTGATTTCAATAAGAAAACCACTTTCATTAAGACATTCAACACCGTAGTGTTATACATTGTTAGATTTATTCATAGATACAGAAAAACTACTAGTTTCCATATAGAGCTATCTTGGCTATTTTGAAACTTATATGTTTCAGTGTTTCTCAGAAGACACAGTTTGATGTTCTAATATGACACCAGAAATAACATTGCTCTAGGTAGAGAAATTAATGGATTAGGGATAATTTTTGGTTTCCACTGTACTTCACTGTAGCATGGGAACATTCTCAGTAAACTGATGATATTATGGAAAACATATTTCAAGTAGTGAGGTTATGAAAAAGAATATGCTGAACAGATTCTAATGAGAAATCCACATTCACTCAGACATTCTACACTACTCTTCTACACATTCTCAGAATTTCTTCATAGATATCACAACAACTATTAGTTTTCATTATAGTGATATCATTTCTACATTACAACATTGATGTTCCAGTGTTTCTCATAAGACACACTTTGATATTCTAATACAACAGGAGAAATAACATCATTGTAGGTGTAGAAAATCATGGCAACAAGATAATCTTCAGTTTCCTTAGAAGATTACTGTTACTTTTTTCTTTTGTCCATAACTTGCCCTACTTCAATGGAAAACACAGTGCTTCTGTACTTAAGTTGTACAATGATGTAAAGCAGAATGCTGAACAGATTTCAATGAGAAAACCATATTCATTCAGACATTCTACACCATAGTTGACACATTTTCATACTTTCTTCATAGATACCACAAAAACTTTGTTTTCTTTATAGAGATATCTTGGCTCTTTTGAAACTTAGATGTTCCAGTTTTTCTCAGAAGACACATTTTGATGTTCTTATATGAAACCTAAAATAATATTTTTCTATGTAGAAGAACTCATGGATTAATAATAATCTTTGTTTTCCATTGTACTTCACTATAGCTTGGGTACTTTCTTAATAAACTACATTGATTTTATAAAAAGCACAGTGTTTCAGAATTTAAGTAATGAAATCACAAAATCCAGTATGCTGAACAGATTCTAATGAGAAATCCACATTCACTTACACATTCTACACACAGTTCTACATATTGTCAGAATTTTTAGAGATATCACTACAACTATTAGTTTTCATTATAATGATATCTTTGCTTTCTTGAAACTTAGATGTTCCAGTGTTTCCCAAAAGACACATTTTGATGTTCTAATATGACAGCAGAAATAACATTGTTTTAAATGTAAGAAATATTGGATATAGGACAGTCTTTGATTTCCTTAGAAGTTTATTGTTACTTGCTTCTTTTTTCCATGTTGTCTTGCTTTAGTGGAATACACAGAGTTTCAGCACTGACGTAGTAGAATCATGAGAAGCAGAATGCCAAACAGATTTCAATGAGAAAACCACATTCATTCAGACAATCTTCACTGTAGTTCTACACATCGTCAGACTTTCTTCATAGATATCACAAAAAGAATTAGTTTCCATTATAGAGATATCTCGGCTATTTTGAAACTTACATGTTCTGGTGTTCCTGTGGAGAAAAACTTTGAGGTTTTAATATGACTCCAGAAATAACATTGTTCTAGGCAGAGGAATTAATGGATTAAATAATCTTTTTTTTCCATTGCACTTCCCTGTAGCTTGGGTACTTTCTTAATAAACAGCATTGATATTATGGAAATTATAGTGTTTCATGATTTAATAAGTGCTGTCATGAAAACCAGTATGTTGAACTGATTCTCATGAGAAATCCACATTCACTCATACATTCTACACTACAGTTCCGCACATTGTTAGAATTTCTTCATAGATATCAGAATTTCTATTAGTTTTCATTATAGTGATATCATTGCTACATTGGAACTTAATGTTCCAGTGTTTCTCAAAAGACACCCTTTGATGTTCTAATATGACAGCAGAAATAACATTTTTCTAGGTGAGGTGTGAATCATCATGGAAAAAGGATCATCTTTGTTTTCCTTAGAAGTTCACTGTTACTTGCTTCTTTTCTACATAACTTGCCCTATTTTAATGGAAAATGCAGTGTTTTAGTACTTAAGTAGTACAATCATGAGGAGCAGTATGCTTAACAGATTTCAATGAGAAAACCACATTCATTCAGACATTCTTCACCGTAGTTCTACACATTGTCAGACTTTCTTCATATATATCACAGAAACTATTAATTTCCATTATAGATATATCTTGGCTATTTGAAACTTAGATGTGTCAGTGTTTCTCAGAAGACACACTTAGATATTCTAATACGGCACCAAAATTAACATTATTCTAGGTAGAGAAATGAATGGATAAAGGATAATCTTTGGTTTCTTTTGCACTTCACTGTAGCTTGGGTACTTTCTTAATAAACTGCATTGATATTACAGAAAATGTAATGTTTTAAGATGTAAATAGTGCAATCATGAAAACCAGTATGCTGAACAGGTTCTAATGAGAGATCCACATTCTCTCAGACATTCTACACTACAGTTCTCCACATTCTCAGAATTTCTTCATGGATATCATAACAACTATTGATTTTCATTATAGTGACATCATTGCAACATTAAAACTTACATGTTCCCATGTTTCTCAAAAGACACACTTTGATGTTCTTATATGAAAATAGAAATAACATTGTTCTAAGTGGAGAAAATAATGGACAATGAATAATCTTTGGTTTCTATTGCATTTCACTGTACCTTGGGTATTTTTTAAAAAACTTCCTTTGCCATTATGGAAAACAGAGTGTTTTCCCATTTTAATTATACTATCTTGAGAACAAGTAGGCTGAATAGATTCCAATGAGCAATCCACCTTCCTTCAGGCATTCAATACTGCAACACTACATACTCTCAGAATATCTTCACATATATCACAAAAACAATTAGTTTTCATTAAAGAGATATCTATGCTACTTCTTTTTTTTTCCTAATAGTTTTTAAAAATTTTATTGTTGTTGTATTACATCCATCCCTTTTTTCCTCCCCTCCGTCCCCGTCCCCATCCACCCATTCCCCCCAAAGTCAATCCCACCTGTTGTTCATGTCCATGGTTCCTTTATACTAGGTTCTTGTCTAAGCTGCTCCCCTTTCTTGCCTCTGCCTCCCCCTTCCCCAACCCCTTTCCCCCTGACCACTGAAGGCCTATTCACTGTATTCATATATTTGGTTCTGTTTTGCTTGTTGTTAGTTGTGCTCCTTATTGCCCCATAATGGGTGAGATCATATGATATTTGTCCTTCACTGACTGGCTTATTTCACTAATACTCTCCAGTTCCATCCATGTTGTTGCAAAGGGTACAAGTTCCTTCTTTCTTTCTGCTATATAGAATTCCATTGTGTAAATTTACCCAAGTTTTTTAATCCAATCATCCACTGATGGGCACTTAGGCTGTTTCCAGCACTTGGCTATTGTAAATAGTGCCACTATGAACATAAGTGTGCATAGGTTCTTATGAATTGGTGTTTCAGGATTCTTTGGGTATAGTCCAAGTAGTGGAATTGCTGGATCAAAAGGCAGTTCTATTTTTAGTTTTTTAAGGAAACCCCATACTGTTTTCCACAGTGGCTACACCAGCCTACATTCCCCCCAACAGTGTATGAGGGTTCCCTTTGCCCCGCATCCTTGCCAACACTAGTTGTTTGTTGATTTGTTGATGATTGCCATTCTGACAGGTGTGAGGTGGTATCTTATTGTAGTTTTAATTTGCATCTCTCTGATGACTAGTGATGTTGAGCATTCTTTCATATTCTTTTGGTCCCTTTGTATATCTTCCTCAGTGAGTTGTCTGTTCAGGTCCTCTGCCCATTTTTTTAATTGGGCTGTCTGTCTACCTGGTATCGAGTCGCATTAGTTCTTTATATATTTTGGAGATCAGACCCTTGTCTGAGGTATCATTGGCAATTATGTTTTCCCATACAGTTGGTTCCCTTTGAATTTTGCTGATATTTTCTTTAGCTGTACAGAAACTTTTCAATTTAATATAGTCCCATTTGTTGATTCGTTCTTTGATTTCCTTTGCTCTTGGTGAAGTATCAGTAAACATATTTTTGCGTAGGACATCCAAAAGTTTACTGCCTATATTTTTCTCCAGGACCTTTATGGCACTGCTTATGTTTAAAGCCTTTATCCATCTTGAGTTTATTTTGGTGTATGGTGTAAGTTGGTGGTCTAGTTTTATCTTTTTGCATGTTGCTGTCTAGTTCTCCCAACACCATTTGTTGAAGAGACTGTTTTTACTCCATTGGATGTTCCTTCCCCCTTTGTCAAATATTAGTTGACCATAGAGTCCTGGGTTAATTTCTGGGCTCTCTATTCTGTT